>UYYA01004338.1:0-120780 GCA_900624975.1 Angiostrongylus costaricensis
TTCTTTCTTCTCCTTGGAAGGCTCAAGTGTTGGAGGTTCCTTAAGAGTTTCCTTAACACCTGCAAGCATTTTCGTTCCTCCACTTCCGAGTTTCTTAATTTCAGGAGTTCTAATTTGTTTTTTGTTTAAAAAAAAATTTTAAGAAAACAAAAAAATCGGAACTAAGTTGGCCTCTATGATAGATGATTTGTTCACAAAACGGACGATAAATTCAAGTGCTTCTCCCGGTTTCGAACTGACAAAATTTCTAAAGCAGCTAGTTTCTATCAAAAGTGCACTCACTCATTGCTATGCACCGTTCTTTTCTGTCTGAACCGACTCTTTTAAGCCCTTCTTAGAAGCTTCATTCCGTTTTCCCCTTTCTGACCTTCCATTACTACAATGTCTTTTGGTTTTCCTGCATCTCGTTTTGAGCCTGTCTTAAAACTGTTCATCAATTTTTTAGCTTTCTGACATTGCCTTACTTTAACGCCTTTGTGTTTGTGTTCAGATTATTTTGAGCCCTTCTCAGAATCATTTTAGATTCCAGGATCGAATTTCTATTAACCTCGGCATTGGAATATGAATGTTTCGTTTTCTCGCTCAGCAATCGCGAGGTTTTTAAACAGCATACATTTACTTCCATAAAAACACATCGCCTTCTTCAGAGCCTGGAAGGGTATACTGATATACAATCTACTAGGCCAAACATTTCAATAACATGTATTCTTTCTTAATAAGCTTGCACGAAGTTGATAAATATATTTATTTTCGGCTAACGCTTCGACGTCTTCGTCTTCCTCAGAGCCGATGATCCGAGTCGATGGTCCATGATTGTTGTTCGTCTCGACGTTGCAGCTTCGCCTTCGTGTCGAGCCAGGTCTTCCTCAGTGAGCCATCTTCTCGAATGAGACATCCTCACTCAGTGATGCCCTTTTATACACGATGCTGATGTTGGTCATAATGATAATGTCCGGTGGTAACAACTTGTTTTTCTTCCGGACATACAACATCGCGCACATCGTGCAGAAGTCGGTGTTATTATCAGCTAGCACAAAGCGTAGCTATATTTCGAAACCGACTTTTCTTGAACCTCGGTATCACTAATCAATATGTATTATTTCTTTGATAAGCTTACACGAGGTTGATAATGATATTTATTTTCGGCTAACGTTTCGACGTCCTCGTGCAAGCTTATCAAGAAAGAATACATATTGATTATGTTCGTATTTTTGTTGAGCAAACGCGAGGTGTTATTATTCTTTGTTCACGATTAAGCTGACGTTTCGGCGGGTTTCGCCTATCTCATAGCCTGGAAAGGTCAAGTTGATAGCAATCCGCTCGGCCAGACGCCTCCATAACCAAGCAAAGAAACCCCAAATCAAGATTTCAATCACTTTGAACACAGCTTTGCACACTCACCGCTTTCTATGAGGTTTCCACTAAGTATGTCACGTAGAGACCAACCGCACAGAAATCACATGGAAGTATAATGTGCCCCTCATATCAGAAAAGCAGTTTTATATACTGCCCTATATCACGCGTGATAATGAAGCATTCTTCCCTGCGGTTCATTTTCGGATTTCTGGAATTAATCCAGAGTGCCTCGAGAGTTTTTCGCGCCTGTGTTCTTGATTCGCGTGCGAGGATCGTGACACATACTTCGAAAAATCATGCAATCACCGTCTCTACCACTGGGGCAAATTATGCAATTTTGAGTTGCACATAGACGGTCATATAGGCGCTTAAGATTACTCCATGGTAACTCAAATACGCTTACCGAATTCTCTAAGCCCGCCCTTCTTAAGCAGCGTTTTATAGCTGTACTTATATCATTTGAGATGAAGGGTAGGATAAACGGGACCCTTCTATCGCTAGAGTTGTCGTTTGGAGGCCTACGATTTCCTCTACAGCTGTCCTGAGCTACAGTTTCGTAGCCATTAGAAATGGCTATTTGGCGTGCCCTTTTCGTCTGAGAGGGGTGAGAGGAGAGGTAATGAACCAAGATGTTTTTACTACTTGGCTTTCGGTACCATTTTGTAATGTAGCCATTTTCTATCATTAGCTGCGTAAACGGGCCAACGGACAGGATAACATGGTTTTTAACCCTAATATTTAACCAGTTGTTGAAACACATTCCAGCCCATCTTACGAATACCCAGATGTTTCTGGATCGCCTACGTACTGCGCAGCCCAACAGTGCGTGCGTGATGGAGTCCTTCGACGTTACCGCCCTTTATATAAACGTGTCGAATGAATCCGCAATGCAAGCCATATTCGAACTCCTTCTACAACACGAAAGAGAAATAAACATGTATGGCTCCAAGATAGAGCAGTTGATGGCACTCTTAAAAGAATGCTTGAGCTGCTCAATCTTCAGGTGGTCCGGAAAGCACTACGCTCAAATAAGAGAGTTGGCAATGGGACAACGACTGGCACCAAGTCTCGCCATTGCATTTATGTCTAAGGTGGAAACACCGGTGACTGATCTCAGGCCGCTACTCTACTGTAGGCATGTAAACGACTGCTTTGTCCTTTGCTCAACACAAGAGGAATTGGACAAATGCTTCGAATTGTTAAACGCACAGTCAGAGTATATCAAGTTCACCCGAGAAAAGCCGAAAGAAAAATGGCTTCCATTTTTGAACGTACAAATTCACCTATCAGAAAATGGCTACATTACAAAGTGGTACCGAAAGCCAAGTAGTAAAAATATCTTGGTTCATTACCTCTCCTCTCACCCCTCTCAGACGAAAAGGGCGCTTATAAGAAACATGTTTCGAGCAGCAACCAACATGTGCACGGGAAGAGAGCAGAGAGAGGAGTCCCGGAACTTGGCACGCCAAATAGCCATTTCTAATGGCTACGAAACTGTAGCTCAGGACAGCTGTAGAGGAAATCGTAGGCCTCCAAACGACAACTCTAGCGATAGAAGGGTCCCGTTTATCCTATCCTTCATCTCAAATGATATAAGTACAGCTATAAAACGCTGCTTAAGAAGGGCGGGCTTAGAGAATTCGGTAAGCGTATTTGAGTTACCATCGAGTAATCTTAAGCGCCTATATGACCGTCTATGTGCAACTCAAAATTGCATAATTTGCCCCAGTGGTAGAGACGGTGATTGCATGATTTTTCGAAGTATGTGTCACGATCCTCGCACGCGAATCAAGAACACAGGCGCGAAAAACTCTCGAGGTACTCTGGATTAATTCCAGAAATCCGAAAATGAACCGCGGGGAAGAATGCTTCATTATCACGCGTGATATAGGGCAGTATATAAAACTGCTTTTCTGATATGAGGGGCACATTATACTTCCATGTGATTTCTGTGCGGTTGGTCTCTACGTGACATACTTAGTGGAAACCTCATAGAAAGCGGTGAGTGTGCAAAGCTGTGTTCAAAGTGATTGAAATCTTGATTTGGGGTTTCTTTGNTCGAAGTATGTGTCACGATCCTCGCACGCGAATCAAGAACACAGGCGCGAAAAACTCTCGAGGTACTCTGGATTAATTCCAGAAATCCGAAAATGAACCGCGGGGAAGAATGCTTCATTATCACGCGTGATATAGGGCAGTATATAAAACTGCTTTTCTGATATGAGGGGCACATTATACTTCCATGTGATTTCTGTGCGGTTGGTCTCTACGTGACATACTTAGTGGAAACCTCATAGAAAGCGGTGAGTGTGCAAAGCTGTGTTCAAAGTGATTGAAATCTTGATTTGGGGTTTCTTTGTTTGGTTATGGAGGCGTCTGGCCGAGTGGATTGCTATCAACTTGATCTTTCCAGGCTATGAGGTAGGCGAAACCCGCCGAAGCGTCAGCTTGTACGTAAATAAAGAAATAAAGTAACACCTCGTGTTTGCTGAACAGAAGTAGAATGAATTTTTCAATATTTAGAAACCGACTTTCCTTGAACATCGGTTTCACTAATCAATATGTATTCTTTTTTGATGAGCTTACACGAGGTTGATAATGATATTTATTTATTTTCGGCTAACGTTTCGACGTCTTCGTCTTCCTCAGAGCCGGTGATCCGAGTCGATGGTCCATGATTGTTGTTCGTCTCGACGTTGCGTCTTCGCCTTCGTGTCGAGCCAGATCTTCCTCAGTGAGCCATCTTTTCGAATGAGGCGTCCTCACTCAATGATGCCCTTTTATACACGATGCTGATGGTGGATATATAATGATAATGTCCGGTGGTAACAGCTTGTATTTCTTCCGGGCATACACCGTTGCGCACATCGTGCAGAAGTCGGTGTTTTTATCAGCTAGCACAAAGCGTAGTAATAATATTTTAGAGAGAAGAGAGAACATAGACGAAGAGACGAACAACAATCATGGACCATTGACTCGGATCATCGGCTCTGAGGAAGACGAAGACGTCGAAACGTTAGCCGAAAATAAATAAATATCATTATCAACCTCGTGTAAGCTCATCAAAGAAAGAATACAAAATAGGATTGTCTGGGTGGCTGTATACAAAATTTGGGTTTTCGTCTAGAGTTTTTCGTCTTTTTGTAAGTGTTATTGAAGCGTTTCGACTAGTAGATTGTATATCAGTATACCTTTCCTGGCTCTGAAGGAGGCGATACTGCCGAAACATCAGCTACTGTTGTATCGTATTGTGTTTTCCTATAGAAGTAAATGTATGCTGTATAACAACCTTGCGATTGATGAAGAAGAAAACAGCGCATTCATATTGTTATTGCCATTTGCTAGTTGATGATGATGCCGACTTCTGCAGGATTGATTGACAGGGAAAAACAAATTGCTCTGACTGGACATTCACTACTATGAATCATCAGCATCGTTCAGCATCGTACATAAAAGGGCATCACTGAGTGAGTATATCTCATTCGAGAGATGGTCCTCTGAAGAAGACACAACTCGATACCAAGGCCACATCGAGACGAAGAAGAACCCCGTGGTCTATCGACTCGGATCATCGGCTCTGATGAATACGAAAACGTCGAAACGTTGGCCGAAATAAATCTATTTACCAGCCTCATGTAAGCTTACCAAGGAAAGAATACATACTGATTAGACATACTGAAGTTAAAGAAAGGTCGGTTATGGAACATTGCCATTGTACTTTGCATAGTCATCAGCGCTGTAATACTTGTAAACACTAATTACTATTATACTAACTTAAATAAAAAACTACTAAACTACTAACTACCTTAACTTATACATACTACTAATTACTAACGTTATTATTTTCAATTTCAGACAAGTGATAAAACAAAGTATCCAGAGTTCCTTTCTCAATGATCTGGGCTGGTGATCCCCTCACAGCCTTCGCGTTGTGAGCGAGCCACCAGTCGGCGCCTCGGTCTCACTGCCACATATGTGCAGAACCTGAAACGGGAAAAGTTGTGGTAGTTCTTATTATTCGGTAAATATATCACTGCTCCGACTTACTCAGCAACTCCCATATGCGTGACCTCAGATCTTGCTCTTCGTCACTAAAATTCTTTATGACGTAAAAATAAAAGGATGAACTGTAAAGGATAACACGTTTAGCGTTCGCCACCTCTGAGGAATACACCATGCATTCGACTTCCTCAACCGTCTTCAGAGGTGAATGCATATCTGATTCACTTGCTTTGGCCTATCGATGTTCAAGGGATTCTGCTATCGTCGCAAAGAAACCTTCACCAATTTGCTGACATCGGAAGGGATGGACGGCTTTCTGAGCTCACTGCGCCCGTGCGATCAAACTATGGATCGGTCCAGTGTGCATTGCAGTGCACCTCTATCCACTACGCTACACCCCTCAAGACGTTAATAGAACAACAATATTAATATTACCTAGATACGACCACAATGTTGCTGAGATATTTGCAAAACTCTGGACCGCAGGTGTCTGTGGGAAACGAATGCGCCATTGTTCTTTCCGGGGAGTAACGCGTCCACCACCACACCACGCAGGTCCTTCGTTTCGCCTGCCTCTCAGCTAGTTCTATCGATCAGCGCCATCAGCAATCACCCGTCAACGGGATTGATCTGCGAAGCCCATATCGCTGAGAACTAGATGAGAGGGAGGCGAAACGAAATACTCGCATGGTGTGGTGGTGAACGCGTTACTCTCCGGAAAGGACAATAGCGCGTTCGTTCCCCACCTTAGACACCTGCAGTCCAGACTTTTGCAAATATCTCAGCAACATTGTGGTCGTATTTCGCTCAGCACCCTGCCGTGAAAATTGTAGTAGGCAGAAAATAAAAAGTAAACCATTGTTTAATGCTAACTTTACGTTTCTGGTATTTGAGGATTATTCGTCTTTATAATTTATCTACAATCTGCTATCTTATCCTTCCAGCCTGTTGCACTATCTTCGAACGGCTAATCTTGGAATTTAGATCCTACCCGGGAAGAAACCAACAGTAAGGCAGAAAAGTTTTATTTGACCCGTAAAAGACGATGGTTGTGTCTAGTGAAGTCCTGATAACTCTAGAATACGGTTATCTCAAGATTCCATGGAAAACAACGCACGAAAACGCTGAGAAAATCAAAAAGGAAGATATTACGAAATCGAAAAAGAATTTATATATCCTCAACCTGTCATGGAAACTGATTCCGATTGCTTAAATATAAATCCAGTTCAGCTCCTTTAGACCGAGATCTCCATATCCTTCTAGGTGTTGTGGGACGCCTAAACCTTACAACAGAGTTGACTAGAAAATGAATAGAAAACTGGCTGAAAGAAAGGCGAAAAAAAGGACCAGCATGGTGTGGTGGTGAAGGCGTTATCGCCCGGAAAGAGTAATAGCGCGTTCGTTCTCCACCACAAACACCTGTCATTCGGAGCTCTGCAAATTTCTTAGCATTGTTGTAGCAAGAAGAAGAAACCTGCCATTCGACAATTGAGTGGTGAAGTCCTGTCACTTTAAATTGAAAATTCCATCGCTTAATAGTTGGGACATTGGCTTTTAAGTGCATCCGTCTATCATCAAACTTTTCGACTCTTATGAAACTCTGTCTCCCGCCTTGTTATTCTGTGGCCTCTGTTTCCTCATCAAGAGAATTGGAGTTGTCAACTACTACTCAGCAACATCGGCAGCTGATAACACGAAACTTGGTATGGATTACGAAAACCTTGAAGAACTAGTCCGTGGCTAAAAATCCTTACGGAAATTTTTAAAGAGCGAACAATAGGAACATTATAAAGATGCAATTACACAGTCGAAAATTTTGGATTAGGACATCATAGCAAAAATGGAGGCCGTTTGTGGGGCTAGTATTTATGACTCACCTGTTCCATGGTGATGCCTTTTTCAAGAAGACCAACACTTTTGTTTGGAAACGGAAATCTTCAAACAATGTAACTCATGCAGAGATCGATCACATCCTTGCTAGTAGAAGATGGAATCTGTTCGACATAGATATCCTTCCTCCATTTTGCACCGAGGCAGATGACCCCCTTCTTCGTGCAAAGATTCGCTTCATTTACAGAATGGAAAAGAAATGTTGTCATAAGAAGAAAGAAGAAACGAAGCAATAAAATGATAAAGGATAAAGCTCTCGGCGTTGATCAATCCATGAGGGATGCGCCATGCATTCGACATCAATAAGCGTTGTTGGAAGTGATTAAATGCGTATCTGCCCTTTACAATGACTCGCGGTGGCCTGCCAATGTATCGAGCCAGTGCCGCTATCCTCCCAGACAAGTCTGGTACCAATTTGCCGACCCTGGAGGGATGGGAGGGATGGAAGGCCTGGTGGACTATGGGTACGGGGACCGACACCACGTTTGTGTTGCAGGGCGCCTCCGACCACTTGGAAAAGAAGCCATCGTACGAACCTATCTTCATTGATACCACGTTCAATTACGTGCAGCGAAGATGAAGATTTGATGGGGAACTACGAAGTACTGTTGAGAAGTGTCCAGATCTTTCCTGGGCAAGATATTTTTAATACAAAGACAGGTTCTGGATGTTTTCCAAACAAATCCGGAGAGCTTCTGGAAACGAGGACCTTCACCTTGCTGCTGAACATATCGAACAAGCGGTCATCAATTCCATTTACAGAGAAGTAGTGTAGTAGGATTTCTATCCGTATCTGCAGAAGAGGATTCCAGGGCTAGCACAAACATGAGAAAACACAGCGAAATATCACCGAGGCTTTCGCAAGTAAAACATTCTGTTTTCTGCTCCACTAGACGGACGTGAGTTGCAATTTCTTGTTGTGGGATGGAATCGTTAGCAGAGAGGCTTTACACAAATCTTTTTTGTTCCGGAACGCCTTTAACAACTATTGGCGCAGAATTCCGAATGCTTGCTTGAGGTCTGGCGCAACTCTTGCACCGAACAATATCTGTTACCAAACGCCGACATTCTTTACACACCTCTCTTTTAAAACACGCAGAACTGTATCTGGAAATGGAACGAATATCAAACTAGTAGAGGCATTCGGGTACGTTTTTTGCACAAAAGAAGCAACAGGGATGACCATCTTAACTACCGTTCGACCAGTTTATTAAGTGTGCTCCACAACTCTTCACGAAAATTACCCCAAAGCGCACACCGAAGAACTTAGATGAACGCTGGAGATGAAGTTTGACTTCACAAGAGATTTAGCTGTGTGGACCACATCCAAACAATCTCGAGAGTCGTGCAGGTCTGTGGCGAGTACTATCTGCATTTATTTTTAACCTTCGTTGACATCTTCATTCTGTCTGCCTCATTTGGCCAAGGTATAGACGTGTTCTGCACAAAAATACTTGCTAACTGTAATAAACCTTGTACAGTACCGATACTGCCATTCAACAACAATAATTAACGCGAGTGTGAAATGGTACGAGTGGGTGATGCAATACCTTCAAAACTGTTCAACGCCACATTACACTCGTGTAAGCAGTAACTCGAATGAGACAAAAAATGAGTCCGTACTGACGTACTTCATTTTGCTAAGGCATTGCCCTTTTTCGGGCAGCATCGCATAAGAGGAGACAAGGCTTATTGGCAGCCTTCTGAATGTACACCGCCACACTAAGCACTAAGGCGGTTTTCTAAGATTCTTTACTGGCCTAGGTCTTTGAACAACATCCCGCTTTACAGATCTAGGAAAATACTTCTCGACAAATAAACACTAAAGGGTTGGTTATATAATAAGATGAGAAGACGATAGATAACGAAAAAGAACGGTGGACAGGATCTCTACGGAATCAAAACAATTTAAAGTGAGACCATCAAAAAGATGAGCTGATTGTTGCATTCCTAAACCAGACATGAAATCAGCTTTCAGATTCACAAATCGCAGCCGTAGCCACACGCGAGTACGACCACTTCGTGGATGAGATTGTAATGCAAGGAAATGAAGGCAAGAAGTGTTGGTAGATACATGACATATGAAGACGAATCCTCTGAATACCTAACTGAATAAGTAAATTTCACTCACCACATAGGCACGGCTTCGCTTAAGACAGCTGTGTTGCACTCAATACATTGACTGAAGACAAATGTTCGCAGCAAGTTTAGTAACAAATGTTTGGGACAGTGCAATTTCGACATGTGTTCATAAACGAAACAGCTCCGTTAACGTTATGTGCTTAAAATATCTTATTCCTCTTAGGAACTTTATTCTCGATAGACAATTGAAGCTGGAGAACTCCTATCTTCACTGTTATAACTAGTTTTACTCCTGACCTCTTCAATAAACCTAACCACGGTCGCATGCCTCTATTTCAATACACTCAGGATTTTATTTATGGAAGTGGAACGGACAGTCAAGAATGATTACTAGTAAGCCTTACTTACAAATAACCTATAAAGCAAGCGAAAATGAATCGCCGCTCAAGCCATATTCTATCAAATGAGGAGTACGAGGATTGTAGTAACGTTGCCCTTGCAAGTGTTTACCAAATTGATCTTGCTGGAAGGAAATCAGATGAAATGTTAATAAAAATATTACTCAAACTGGGTTAAATGCCGATTTGGGCTATCAGATCAATCCCGTTCATAGGTGACTGCTGATGGCGCTGATCGGTAGAACTGGCTGAGAAACAGGCGAAACGAAGGACCCGCATGGTGTGGTGGTGAACGCGTTACTACCCGGAAAAGACAATAGCGCGTTCGTTCCCCACTGCAGACACCTGGGGTCCGGAGTTTTGCAAATATCTCAGCATCGTTGCAGTTATATTTCGCATCATACTCTGCCATGAAAAAAGAATAGGCAGTAAATAAAAAGTGATTACATATTTATTTTATTTCTAAAAGTTGGTCGTGGACCACTATGTAGGTTGTTATAGATTTTTGGCCCGCGTTAGGTAATTTCTGTTCTGGTTTCATCACAGCTTGTTGATTCTTTTTCTCTGCTTCATTGTTACTCTCATTTGATGTAAGTGGTGTCTGAAAACTAATTTTAACAAGGAAACAAGAAAAAGGCTAGTTTTTTGCTAGTCGTGATTTTTTAAAGGGCTTTATCACCTGGTTTGTGCTAGCGCTTTCTCCAATGAGTACTACGACTTCACGTTGGGTATATTTAAAAATCAATATAAACTTACAATGAATACGATCATACCTTGCATTGTTTCTGCCTATTCGACTGAGCAGGACGAGTGCTAAATTTAATACCAAATGTTAAATAAGCTAGTCATACAGGTAGGAATAAAATTATATTGTGATAATCATTATTCACAGTAGGACAACATGTTACAAAGAAATTTGAACTAGCAAGAAATTAGGTTTGCTGGTTGTCTCAATCGTCAGAATGGGTCCACTCGTTGAAGGCTATGAGGGCCGCAAACGAATAGATTCAGAGGGAAAGACTTCTTGGCCCCAATCTATGCCTGATGGATTTGAACCAAACGAGTACATTCAAACCACACTAGGACCTGATTTGTGTTCATATCTGGCAAGTAATCATAGTACTATGTTCTTGATAATCCGAATGAGAGCCATTGTTTGTTGAGGCGCCTCACAATTTCTTTTAATTCTCTGCAGCTATGAATGGTGAAGAATAAAAGAACGTCTCGATCAAAACCCCGATTGCTCATTAGAATAACTGAATTTCGAACACTATTAAATAAGCTCTTTGTGTAGCGAAGTGGTTAGAGACGCCCTGCAGTACACATGGATTCGATCACGCGCCCCAACCTCACCAAGGTCTCCATCTTTCCGCGGCTCGCAAATCGATATCAGACCTGTGTGGGAGGATAGCAGCACTGATTCAATACATCGGTAGGACACAGCTGGTCACCGTATAGACCAAATATGCATTTAAACACTTCTAACGATGCTTGATGAAGTCGAATGCATGGCGTGTTTTTCAGAAGTCGGTCAGCGAGAAGAGCTTTATACCTTATTTTTTGTTAAGTAAAGCTGAATAAAACTACTACAGACGATTGAAAAGATCACATATCAATAAATATTTTCAGTAGCACCGAAAATCATCCCACACCTTCACTACAAAAATAAAAAATATTCGCAGGATGTCATTTTGATGAATATGAAAATATGTCGTCAACAGGGAAAAGTCTCTGGTTCGAGGTGTTTGGAAGCAGAAAAATTGGCGAAACAAAAGTCAGTGATAAAATGTCCATGAACATCAATTGAGATATCGGAGATGCATAGTTTAAAAGGCGTACGTTGCAGTCTTCATGACAACTACGCTTCAATGTCTCTGGTGATAACAAATACATAGTAGGAACATTCATTCTCACCAAAAAGGATGTGAGGTAGAGATGAGTGATGAAAAAAGTAGAAAGGCAAAGCAAGGGACTTGGTAGGCGTGGTGAATAGGACGTTAGGCTAGGGTAATCATGGGTTCGGCCTCGGTTCATGGGGTGAATAGCAAATGAGATGGGTAGTGAAGCCCAACTGAGGTGCCAATTTTTGTTCATATCTCTGTATACTTGTGGTAATATGTAAGGTACTTCACAGTTGTACTCACGGCAAGTAGAAACCAAAATTCCAGAAATAATACGATGAAGTTAATCACAATGTCATAGTAATCAATGTCGATTTCACTCGAAGACCTACATGAGATCGGAACCGCCTGGCCCTTGTGATTCGAAAGCAGCTTGCTCTTTTCAAAATGGTGAACTTATAGCGTTTGAAAAAACGAAGTACTAAAATGATTTTATCAGGCGGAAGCACGGTGTCCATACAACAGAATACGTCTCGAAGTCGTCGTGAATATTAATGACAGTCAACACGAATTTCCGCTCTTATTAGGCAAATTGAACTACGCAAGAGGTGGTAGTTGCTCAGTGGAGTCGCGTAGAACGCTTGCGGCATATTATCTCTCTCGCCATCAACAATGCAATTCATGTAAGTTTATTGGTAGTAGCCAACATTATGGACGGCTTAACTACACAATAGAGCTGCAAGGAGAAAACATTTTGCTCAACTATTTTAGAGAAATGTCGAGGATTCGATGAGGATGAAGAGAAAAACAGTCAACTTCATCCCCTGCCTTTCGGCATCACACTCGCACTTTTTCTGTTTTAGGGCATGCATCGAGAATCTGGATGTTATATAGGAAGGATATAAGTATAAGCAGTGATATCGAACAGTCCTTGGAAAGCGCCATGTTAGGAATAGCCATTTTATGCAAATGTGAGAGATCTGAAAATCCAGTTAATTCTATCACACAAGTCCGTAAGCGATCCTGCATATGACAAGTTTTTTGAACGCACAGTAGGTACACAATGCATCATAATTAATACAACAGTTTTAGAGAAGCCACTATCCATTGAGCTCCATGGGTAGTCAAACACAGGAAGTGAAGTGCACCAACGTGATGACCAGACTTCTTCACGACCACAGTAAGTGAAAAATATGATGTTCTTCCCATTCCTCGAGAGGACAGAACATTTTCGCTAGTTACGCAACACAGGGATGTATGAAGACACCTGACGTCCTCTAGAATCACTTCATGATCAACGAGGGAACAATCGCTACAAGCGATGTCTGAAATGCATACAAGAAGAAGGCAACCGTTATTACTACCACATGCAGCTAGTTATTCAGTAGCCTAATTTCCTAGCGTTAACGCAGTCCGGTAACTACTTTTGTTGAGGAGGCAGAAACACTGTATTGGAACTATGCTACGATTACAGAGAGAATGAACTCGACCAGCATTCAATAAAATTCATGAGGAAGAAAAGTTCCTCAATGTCGAATAAAAGAGTTACTGGGATTGGCGCAATATGTGGAAATGGGTCACATAAATGAGAAAATAAAATAAAACGAAATTTCTACCACCAACCCTACTTCGGCCGATTTTCCTTGGAACTTCTCCTTCGAGCTTGCTAAGTTTTGATTTCGTTGGAAGTTATTGTAACAATACATTAGAATAAACAAAAAATTACCAAACAAAGCCACTGACGATAGAACCTAAAGAAGACTTCGCTTTATCTGAGCGGTGTCTAGGCTAAACCCTCTCATAGCACTGAAATCAGTGTGTGGCACTTCAGGACAACTATATTGAAGTTGTTCCTGGCAACTTCTTTCCTCACAGTACTAACTTACAGTGCAGTATGAGATTAGGTTATTGGGAAAGGCAGAGCGTGTGATGTCATTTAGTTAGATGTCAGTTGAGAAAGAGTTCTTTCAGTAACTGCTCAATGAATGGCCTTAAGCTTTCTTCGGTTTTTTAAATTAAATTTTCGAATTGAATTTGCACGACAAGTAATAAAGAGGAACATACTGCCGTCGCTCGAATGGAACGAGCATATCCGTTTGGAAAATTACGAAGTCTATGTGTCCATAGACATATACAGCCAACAATATTAAACAACATATTAAAAAACAAGATAATTACCACCTAAATAAATATTTAATGGTCTGAAGGTCTGCTGAGTTAGAAAGTCGGTGAAGCAATGCTTCCGTGCTTACAAACGGTGCTACTATTTTTGGTGCATTCGGTCGAAGAATTAAGACTGTAAGCTCGTCGTTGTCTTAGAAAACCGGGTAAACTAAAAGCAACTAAAGTAAATACTAAAATCTGCTTAAAAAGTAGCCAAACCCCTGCATTAGTCAATTCGTTGTGAATTTTGGTAACAGAGGAAGATATAAGACTGCCTGCTGACATCAAAGTGCAAAACACATGAATTGATAAGGAAATTGAAACCTGAGGTAGATTCTTTGAAGGGGCTTAGTAGTGTAATTGTGAATCATGGCAGTCTATGGCAGATATGGTAGCACTAACAACAAAATTACCGTCGCTTGTTAAGCGTTGTCTACTCCTATCTAAGAAAATCTCCAGCGACCTTTACGAAGCGCTTGAGTGGCAATGTTTTTCTTCAAAAATCAGCACAGACAATTGTTTTTGTCCTTAAGCCTAGATATACATATGGTTATAGTCCCGCAATGGCTCACCCACTCATTATGAATGAGCTGTTAGCGGGTGTAGCATTGCGATGTACAGAATGGGAGTCGTCACGCTCTCGTCTCCCGGCAGAGTCACCCAAAAAGTAAAAAGTTGAAAAGTAGTTTTACATCTTCATGAGGAAGCTCAGATACGAGTAACTCAGTTTCTGCCAGCCTTGCAAAGCTATAGTGACAAACTGGTAGCTGGCAACGGTTTGCGAAACCTATAACACGCCTTTCGAGACGCCATAGAAAGAAAATCTTGCCCATCCAGCAAATTACCGGTCAGATGGGAAATGCGCTGCGTGCACTTTTCCTTTAGATCCGTGAGAGCTGGTCATTCAACTCTTGTGCTTTTATTATTTAATTACTTTACACGACCCGTCATCACTTTTACTAAGTGGTGTCTAGCATTCAATCCATTTCCCTGTATCCTACAACCGTGAAGGATTTCGAACTTTTTGTGTACGGATTCAGCTGTTAGTTGAGGATTTTCGTCTCCGTCATAGATGTCGTTGAATATAAACAGAAGTGACTCTCCGTGCAACCAAGATATAGCTTTGCAAGAGCGATTCCACGTGGATTAAAGGAAGTGAGGTGATCTCAGACAAGTCTACTATCACTTTCTAACCCCGCAAGGATAAGAGGCTTAGCAGGCCCGGTCCAGGGTCTTACCATAACCGTGCTCGTAATGAACGACATAACTACCACTAAGCTATCCATTTCATACGTAAGTATATTTATTATATTAATTCGGTAGCGTCTCAAAGTTGCCTCTATGATCTAACAACACATAGAATAACGCAAAAATACCTACTTTTAACCCCTCTATATCAGTACCTCCAATGTTTGCGCCGTAATTAAATGCATTTGGTGACTTAGGAGATATATCATATAAGCCTGATGGCAGCAGAAAGCAAGCAATTTTAATGTGAATAGTCTGAAATCGATTCTAACATAATGCCTATAGCCTTATATCTACGTTGGTAACCTTTTGGCTTACAATTAATCCAGAAAGAATATGCGATTGAACTTCACCGAAAGCCATAGGCTAAAAAATGAAAACTACACAATTTCACAATTTCGTACAGCTTGTTGGCAAGACAAACAGCGTGGTGTGATCAAACTACGATTTAAACTACTATATGTGATTAAAGACTTTATTTCTTAGCGCACGTTTTATTAGCGGTCAACACGGTCGGGTCGCAAGCCATCAAACACTATTTCGACCTTACTGCTCATCACCATCTACGACAAGTGAATCTGATTCTTACTTGTTAAGCTTGTTAAAGTGATGGATAATTGATAAAAGGATCAATCGTTAGACGTTGGTCAATCTCTGAGGGGTACACCATGCATTCAAATTTATTGAGAGTCTTAGTGGTCATTGAATTTATATCTGACCTAAACAATAACTGGCAGTGAACAACATATTTTTCAAGTCGGTATTTTTATCTACAGAGGAAAGTCTTGCACAAAATAGCCAACCGCGGAATGATGGAAAGCTTGGTAAGCCTGCGGCGCAGGATCGAACAAGTGACAGATCCATTGCCTATTGAATGGCACCGTTTAACTACTGATCTAAATAGCGAAATGTTTTTGTAAACGTTTGACTGGGAATTTATTGACAATTTAATGTGAACAGACACGACTGCGTGCAATTACAGAAACGTTTAATTAGAATGAGAATGAGAAACGGAGCTGGAAGGTGCTAAGTTCGGCTCTTAGTTAAGAGATGAAAGTAAAAAACTTCATGGTAGGCTTTTCCTTATGGTATTCTCTTTCATGAAAATTCAAGTTTTCCAGGGGAAAAGAGCTCCGTCAGTGGGTGTAAAAGTTTCTTGGCAGGACGACACACATGAAACTAACCACATTGTTATGAATGCTCTCCACTGGACATCTTCATAGTCTGCTCGAAAATTCGGCAATTGCTGTATATCCCGTGGTTGAAATGGAAAAAAAACGGCAGTGTCACTCGTACTATGCGAAGAGACAACTAAACGGCTTGAAGGAAAAAGGATAAAGCTCTCGGCGTTGATCAATCTCTGAGGTATGCGCCACACATTCTACTTCATTAAGCATCCTTGGAGGTGATGAATGCATATCTGGCTTATACAATAACTTCGGCCCACCGATTTATCGAGTCAGTGCTGCTATCCACCTAAACAGGCTTGGTACCAACTTTCGTGACCTGGAGTGATGGAAAGCTTAGTGAACTTAGGACACCGTATCGAACCCATATGTATATTGGGGTCTCTCTATAGCAGTTGCTAGTGGAAATTAGGTCTTTGAGTCAGTTCTCGGCACCTCATGATCACAGGATTTGAGTAGGACGCTCAACTTCATAAGTTACCACGCGGAACTTTTTCGTGCTTGTCGCAAAGCAATATCTCAAACTTGGGTAATTAAATCGTTTATAGCAACAATAATTCAAGAATAACGAAATATAAACATTGGTACAATACATACCGCAATATTGTATCATGATCAATAAATGAGGGTAACGCGGGTTAGTACCTTTGCTATAGGCCAGTAAAACGGTGCCATGTGCATTTAGAATGCCTCAAGAGCGTCACATGATCCAGGCGCATTAAGGGATTTATATAAGACCGTAATACCTGACTCACGAATAACAATACTAAAGGGTTACACACTATGTGTAGGCTTGTGATGTGGTTCTGATGAGGTTAACACGTTAAGAGCGACATGTAAGCTTGTTGTAGTTGCACGAGTTCGGGTACGGTTTACCTGGTCTCCTATAGAGCGTGCAGGAACTGTAACATTGGGATGAGGTTATGTGTTAATTTGTAGGTACATTGCGATTAGGTTAACGTATTGAAGAATACATGTAAGTGTATGAGTATACTGCGATGTGGTTAATGTGAACACACAATAGAGTTATCGTGCTCAGAGGTACATGACAGCAAAGTAATTATACAACAGTGACCACATACAACAAGAGAGAACACCATGGATTAACTACAAGGCGCATTACACATAATGAACAGGGGGGCGAATGCGGTATTGACGCATAGGGCTATTTAAATGTCTTTTGGAGGAGGCGGTGCTTTGGCACAGGTCTAGAACCTTTACCGAAAACACCTATCAACTTCCGTCTTCAGCTCCCTCGTGATCAAATGACCGAGGACGATTTGCCGGACAGCTTCATGCCTCTTTGTGTTACCGTGCCCGTGATGGTTTGGAACAGATGCAACACACAAAAGGTTCCGAGTGCATAAAAAGAGTGTGGATCACAAAGGATGTTTACGAAAACCAAAATTTCTCTCAACGAAGTGAAAACGTTTATATGCTGCAAGATCGCAAAGCGATGTGAGAGACCACGAATATGGTTATCACAGACCCATGATATGATGAAAGAATAGTAACTGTTCTGGTAATAGTTGCTATACCCTCTAACCACTCCGCTACACGCAGCAACGGCCTGCTGAAAAACAGTTCTTGTTACCATTGAAGATCTAGAACTTAAGTTATTTTGGATGACAGGTTCTTGAAAAACATCACTGGTTAATCAATAACGATAAGAGACAAACAGACCACTGCAGTCAGGAATTTCTTTCATATGAACAAGGTACCAATAAAGCCATTACACTTTGAGCATTAAGTTTTAGAGAGAAAAAGGGGTAATTTTATTATAAGTGAAACACAGTTTTCACTAGACCATCTTCAGAGCACATGGTTACTTTGATTGAAGCCGTTAGCAGTTGTTCCAGGTGAGGACACCATTGTCAACTTGGATGTCCAGAGTTCCGATTTTTTATTGATGGAGAGGTCTTTTGCGAGTTCTTCATTACAAACACTAATCGCTTTTATAATGCTGAGATATTTGCAAAACTCCGGACCGCAGGTGTGTGTGGTGGGGAACGAACGCGCTATTATCCTTTCCGGGGAGTAACGCGTTCACCACCACACCATGCGGGTTCTTCGTATCACCTGTCTCTCAGCTAGTTCTATCGATCACTTGCCATTATCAATCACCCGTCAACGGGATTGATCTGGGGAGCCCAAATCGGCATTGAACCCAGTTAAGCTGAGGATATAGTTATACTCACAATCTTAACCTTTTTATTTACTGCCTATTCTTTTTAACGGCAGGGTATTTGCGAAATACAACACAATGACGTTGAGATATTTGCAAAACTTGGACTGGATTTGAGCCCGTGATTATCCCATCCGGCTACTCACGTGTACATACTAACCACTTTGTTAAGCTATTATTGTATTGCCTATGCTTGCCCTTAACTATTGCACGAGACTTCTTTCAACTGTTTTTCGTTAATTAAATGTCACGTGCAAAAAGAGCAAAACTCGTCCGCGACATAAAAACGGCAACGCTGGGTTCTCCAAGAATTAATGATGAAGTTTCGATAGTAACTTATCACCTTCTCATGGCGAAAAACTCTCTAAGTGCCATATTCCACTGTTTCAAGCAGAGAGCATTCTGCATGATTTCACTGGTGACAATGTATATTGCATACTTTCTTCCGTAACAATAGTCTCATGCCGAAAAGTGTACTCATCCAAAGAAGAGTTTCTTGCAAATCATCAAGTTAAGGGAACAGATTTTCATGAACTACGTCTACCATAACATCTATGTTGAATCTGTAAACTGAGTGGAAGGTGTACGTTAGCTCTATTGAGCAATACAGATCAGTGAAGAGATGTCTATAAGATGCAACGCAAGTTCCTCCTTTTACCCCAAATCACTTGCATAAAAGAAAATGCATTTCGACCATTCTGTGTTAAACAGCTAATTCGCAGTGGTCACTAAGAAATGAAAGTACTTCAATGAAGGAAACTGTATATGCCATATGTCCGCAAAACGTGTAAACTTGAGAAAATTGTAGTCGGGAAATTGCGGCAATATCACTATCAGAGATTCGTTACTGTGTCCATTCACATTTCAAATCAATAACAGTCACCAAACTGGTTTACTGGTAATGTCCCGTTGTTTTTTTTTGCTAACCAGGGGACTTGGGAAGTTGTGAACTTAACCTTTTTACTGAAGAAAGTTTGCTGTATTGTTTGAAGATGTACACTATGCACAATATATTGCAATTGTCAACCATTCAACCGCATTACTTTTAGCATTTACTATTTTGTTCCTAGTGCCTTTTTTAGTTCTCTTTTTCCGGTACGACCCCGTTTACATTGATCTCGTTTCGGTTACCTATTGAAAGGTGGTTCCTGTATGTCGGGCTGCAGTGGATGGCTGGTGGATTCATGCCCTCAGCAGGGCCTCCCAAGCTGAGGAGTCCGGCATTGCCATCAGGAAGCTCATCGAAGAGTAAACCAATACCAGAATCCACCACCTTCCTGGTATCAAACTAATCCCATCGTGGCGAATCTCACTCTGATACACAAGTGATCTCGGGACTCCAGGGAACCACAGTGGCTAACCAGCAAAATTCCGAAACAATGGAGATTCTTCTGCAGCCCGCACAACCAGTGAAGACGGGCCATCCAACTGTCGAAGTGAGGAAAAAAAGCTTCTGTAATCTATTGAACTGGAAATGGATACTGTACCTCCATATCGCCCACTTGCGTCGTCCCGTTTGCACATATGCATCCAAAATGTTGTGTTTGTGTTGACGCATGGTGCTTTTCCCTTTTTTCATAAAATTCATGAATGTTTTCATGTCGTAGTCCTTTTCTTTAAGCGTTGTGACACAACAGAATAATTCCATAATCCATATTTTGAGTTCTCGGGAAACGTTCTTCCTTTCTAACTGTGAAGTTCAAATTGAAGTAAATTATTTTAAGGCAATCAAACACGAGCTTGTGATCATGGCTCTTAGAAGTACAGTAAGATTTCTTTCCAGTGCGCTTTATGGTAGCAGAGGAAGAAGTCTCGCGTTAGCTCAAGGTTTGCAATGAAATTGCTTTATAGCTCCAGCTCTACGGTTTTTATTCTATTAAAGCTAGCTCCATTTTTTTGGACAGTTACCTTCCTGGTACCCCGTCAGATATGTTCATGAGGTTTTCAGCTGTAACTGTCCGTGATGCCATAAATGAAGCCTTAGATGAGGAAATCAGACTCGATGACCGCGTCTTTTTAATTGGAGAGGAGATTGCGCGGTCTGGAGGAGCATACTTGGTTTCGTCTGACAGTCCATTTTCTAGTCACTTTTTGCCTCTTCACATTATCTTTTCGCAAAATGAGTTTCTTTAGGTTACGAAAAGACTCTGGAAGAAGTATGGAGATGATCGGGTTATAGATTCTCCAATTACTGAGATGGGGTTTACAGGTAATGTATAGATTGTTAAATTCTTTTACAGCCTAATAAAATCTTTTACTGTATGGTATTATATGAAGTTCAACCACAATGAAGCTGAGTTATTTGCAAAACACGGGGTCGCAAGTGTCTGCGCTAGGGATGGAACACGCTATTAGTGTAGATTGTTATTGTCGTCAGCTCAACATTTCTATTTCTATAAGTGTATGCTCTGATGAAAAGTTAGGAAATTGAAAACCTTAACGTGTTCTAAACGTTATTGGAACGATAACGTTTTTTCTTTGTTAGGCTGTGGATTTTCGTTTCACAGCAATTTCTCTTTAAAAAGTTCGGTTTCTGACTAACTGGCAAGTTACAATCGTTTGTTGTGATTCCTCTGTGTCTGGATGTCCGAGTAGTACGTTGCACCTCCGTAAGGAAAACCTTATAGTTTTCAGGTCTTGCCGTTGGTGCTGCCTTCGCCGGTCTTCGTCCAGTTTGTGAATTTATGACGTTTAACTTCGCAATGCAGTCTATAGACCATATCATTAATTCGGCTGCGAAGACTCACTATATGTCCGCTGGGAAGGTGCGTTCATCCTGAAATAGTTAGAGCCATGGTTTTCTGTCTAGGGGAAATCTGTTTTTTCTTTGGAGACGTTCACATATTTGTGCTATAGATTGGAGATTGTTTGGGTTGAAGCTATACGTCATCGAGTGTTTACTAGGACTTAAACATGCGTCCAGATTACTTATAAATATTTAACGCTTTTGTTCTTCTACAGGATTTAGATGATGGTCGTTGGGTATTCATTGTTGCGTGTAGTAGAAAGAGATCGATTCCTCTGAGTACGGAAGAGTCCTGGGAAAAGTTATTGTTGTGGTGTTAAGCAAAATTGTGGTTGTACTTCTAGGAATCCGAAAAAAGCAGGTTAATCAATGATGAACTGAATTTGACCGACAGGTATATCATCTGGTCATATTAACTTTGTGCTCGTTGTGTCAAGAGAGTTGTGGAAATCGAAGAGCACCTTTCATATTTTTCCACGTGGGGTGTGAGGAGAGTGTTCTGTCTTTTTTTTTCGTTTTTAACTAATTTAGTTCCAACTAACTCGTTTGAATTTATGGCTTTTAACTGCTAAATACCGTTTTGCGAGCATTTTAGATATCATGCCCTGTTGTATTTCGTGGACCTAATGGCTTCGAGCCTGGTATCGCTGCCCAACATACGCAAGACTATTCTGCATGGTTTGCACATTGTCCTGGAATGAAGGTCTTGTATATATTTCTCGTACAAACTCGGAAGAATCTAATCTTTAGGAAGAAATTTATTATTGTTTTGTGTCGGAGTACTCTTTGTTAAGTGATTTTGATGCTGTATCACTTGTTATTCAAGGTTATAATTCGTTTAGTATTCGTGGCCATGGTTTATCGTGCATAGATCTTCTGTTAATAATCCCATCAAGAACTAAATGTTGACGAGAACTTTTCAGGTGTTGGCACCCTATAGTTCAGAAGACGCTAAAGGGTTGCTGAAAGCAGCCATCAGGGACGATAATCCAGGTGTGTTTTAACCGTTTGCATTTTTTAGAGATTCTTGTTTCACATTATTCGCGATATCTTTTCTTCTAGTGTGTGGGAAATGGGGAATAGGTTTCTAGATTAGTAGTTACCACTTCGCTGTTGTACTTGAGAGGAAGGTACTCGACCTTAAACACCGTACTACGTACCCGGCTTTAACCACCGTATTACGTACATTGTACTCCTTGATATGTACATTGAGCTCTGTAATATTCTAATTTTTGTAATAAATTGTGCATGCTACTTTTACTCCGTCTATCACAGATCGTCGCCTTTTGAAAAGGGAACAGGAGGGATTTACTGAAGTTATTTCTATATCGATACATCCTCCCTCATGATTCATCACTGAGTGCGTTTTCTTGAGTGTCGAACTACGGTGCACATTGGTGATTATGTCCCAAGCAGTTTCCATACTGAAAAGCAGCGTCTTCCTGCTGAAAATCCAGCTAAGGAGAAACCAATGTGAGGAATTATCGCCATCCTAGGAACAGCATGGTCACCAACCGGCAAGCGATGACAACCCAGAGAAACCTTTACAGGATTTACTCTGATGAAACCTCCCAACGGTTTACCGCCTCATCGTGGCTGGGAGACGATGTATAACGAGGAGGTCCACCCCACCTCCTTGGCAAGGTCACCCATGCTGAAAAGTAGATCGGCGTTCCCGTGAGGAAACCTAGCTAAGAGTAAACCAATACCCAGGATCCACCACCGTCCTGATGTCAAACTAATGGCATGATGGCAAATCCCCCGTTGAACCACAAGGACGGTGACTTTTCGTAGTGGTGATAACCTGCGGCAAACTTTGGCCAGGCTGACTTCCGGACTCCAGGAAACATAATGACTAAACCAGCAAAACTCCCAAAACGGAGAATATTTTGGGGCCCACACAACTAGTCAGGACGGCCGTCCAAGTATCTAAGTAGCCAAGGACTCTGATGAAAGGAATCTTGCCCCACTAACGAATTTTCACGTAAGTGGAAATAATGTTGGGAGCCATACAACTGTTTCTGATTTGTGACTAGATGTCATTTAAGTATTCAAATAAGTGTCGTCGATAAATTTTGAAATAGTTTAGGTAATTTTTTGGGCAACTGCTCCTTTGTTAAGGAAAAATAACACTTTGCTTTGCATGCCCTTGCTGATGGAGGTTCAGAAGCTTAGCCCGGCCACATCAGTGGATCCATATTGCGTGTACCCACAATGAAGTTCTGCATTCAGCAACACGAGTTCCACATGGAGGGTGTTCCCGTTTGACAAGATTCGAGGAACTTGTTAGCAAAGTAAGAGTGGGAGACATCGCGTTCCTTACCAACCACCTTGCTAAGAATACCACAGTATCGCGGAGAGTCTACGTGTTGTTCGGCAAGCATAAAGATACTGGGCTTGTTTATTTAAGTAAACCCAGCGCATATTTCGAACTCACCAGCCAAACAGGATTCCCTTGTGTTTAATTAGGACCACATCAAGGCAGTCTCACGAGCTTACAGTGGCTATTTGTTGTTGTCTTTCTGCAAATAGACATGAAAGTATCTTATATCAGAAGTGTGGTCCTCTGTTGTATATGTGATATGCGCTGTTGTTTAACGCATAATATCGTACTTGTTGACTTTTTCCTTGAAAAAAAAAAGTTGATCTGTCTCTTCAAATGGAGATATGGTTTTTCAGGTTTTTTTCCTTCAATTTGTTTAAAGTTCGGGTTCTTTCACAAGAGAAAGAGGGAAAGGTTTGGATTTGGAAAAGAAATTTTTCGATAAAGTACCAGTTTCACAATGTGAACTCCGACGACGAGAAAGGTGAAAAATTGAAATGAATTATGAACTTCGCAAAACCTGTTTTCATCTTGGTGAAATAAAGAAGTCTACATAATTCTTGCAGTGATGTATAGTTTCTGATGGTTTTCATTTCGATTGGGAAAACTCACTGTTAGCTGAGTTATGCTGGATAAAAAGAAAATCAAAGACACAATTGTTTTCGACCGTGTGTAACCGAGAAGTCAAACCCCATGTCAGGTCTTACGCGTCAAAATGTTCATTACTACTTTTGCTGCTTATCTCTGGTTCGTTTTTAGTTGTATTTCTGGAAAATGCGGTACTGTATGACCGTTTGTTCCCCGTTGCTGACGAAGTGCTACACGATGACTTCGTATTGCCAATAGGAAAGTGCAAAATTGAAAGGTGCGTTTACAAGTGCTTGCTTTTACGTTGTAAGTTCTATTTCTTTAGAGAGGGGAATCACGTAACGATTGTTTCTTTCTCAAGGGGCGTTGAAATGTCTCTTGAAGCTGCGAGTGAACTAGAAAATCTTGGCATTTCTGCAGAAGTATGTCCATCGCTTTTCTGTTTGTGCATTTACAAGATTGTTTTGACATTTAATAACTGGTATTTAAAGTAGTGCGACGTATTTGTTTGTTTCGCAATGTGAAAAGTTCATTATTCTCAACAGGTGATCAATCTTCGCACTTTGCGTCCACTTGATTTTGAAACGATTAAAAATTCGGTCATGAAAACTCGTCACTTGGTCACGGTTGAGGAAGGCTGGCCATTTGCAGGTCAGTGTGATATAATCTGAGACGAAAGACGAAAGCCCTTATTCAATAAGTAAACTGAGGTCATGTAGCATGGTATTGTTGGAATTTGTCTTAGTGGTACAGTTTTGAGTTGTTTAAAAAGTGTTCCCAAGGCTTTTTATTAGTAGATTCCCTATTGTTTCGATTACCAAATTACTATTTAGTTTTACGCAGTCTTGCAGGAATTGGTGCTGAAATTAGTGCTCAGGTGAGTGAGTGTGAACTATGGGACTACCTAGAGGCTCCAATTTTTCGCATCTGTGGAGCCGACGTGCCAATGCCATACGCACAACATCTCGAAGAGGAAGTTGTCGCAAATGCGACGCATATTGTTACTGCATGTGAGAAGAGTTTCAAACATAAAGTGAAAAAATAGTGATATAGAGACTATTCTGTACCTAATAGAGAATACTCTTTATTCTCATATGCTATCCTATGTCTCTTGTGTAGGTTGTTTACATATTGTAGAGGACACTTCTGAGAATTTAGTGAATATATCTGCACCCATGGATTAGAATTGTTCTGTTTAGCGCTGTTGATATCGTCCTTGTGTAAGATTTCTGCTCTTGTGTGGTATAGTCGCTAATATTCATTGTCACTACCTTGTTTAAAAGAAGCTACCTCTTTTATTTGTATTGAACTACCTCTTCTATAAAAGCTACCAAGGCTTTATTTGGTGTCCTTACTCGTAGCTTTTGTAATACTACTGAACTACCTCTTTGAAAGCTGCTAAAATTTTGTCTGTATCTCGTAGTTTTTCTAACACTTTTGAACTACCTCTCCTATAGAAACTACCAAACCTTTATCTAATGTACTACCACGTGGCTTTTGCAGCACTATTGAACTACCTCGTAGCTTTTGTAATACTATTGAACTACCTCTTCTGTGAAAACTACCAAGGCTTTGTCTAATGTACTACATCGCAACTTTTGTAACACTATTGAACTAGTTCTTTTGTAGAAACTCTTAGAACTTCGTCTGATGCACGTTTTCTTAGCTTTTGTGATACTACTGAACGATATTTTCTATAAAAACTATCAATATTAATATCAAAACTTTGTCCGGTGTACTTTAGTGCGCTACATTCGCTTGCATATAGTTCTCACATTCTTTGCTTCCTCATTTTCTTACCGGTAGCAGGATTCAATTAATCCTCCATCCATACATGATTCATTGACTGCTGTCGTATATTACGCGCAAACCGTGTGCAAAACTCGATAATGTGCAGGGAATGTTTTCATTTCAAGCAAAGTTCCTTTCTACAAAGCCACAAACTAGAACGTAGAGTAGAGCGCTGACGCTATCAAAGAAGACCAAAGCTTTGGTTGGTTGTTGATAACTAGAGCCACATATATGCATAGGCAAAAATCCCTTTGACACTTTATTTTTAAGGTATGAGTAAGAGATTGCACATAAATAGGGAAAGATCTCCAGTTTCGATGTAGTATACTCTTTTTATCGAGTTTTGAATTTGTAATCTTAACTCTTGTTGATGCCTTGATTTTGATATAAAGAGCTCTTATAGTACGCATTACAATTCCAGCAAGCCCCAGTGAGACGACCTATTTGCCGGTGGAATGACATGGGGAACTTTCGAGAGAGTTGGAGTTTCTTTTTTCAATATATAAAGATTCAGAAATAAGTATGGAATTAGTGGGTAACTTTCGTGTGATAAAAGAGTTTGCCTCAAGAGAGAGATATCTAATGAAAATACGTCTTAATCATGAGAACATGAAAATTGAGGTTATTCCGATCACCAGTGAGATTAACACGGTTGAGAGAAAGCGGAGCAAAGGACACGCATAGTGTGGTGGTGAACGCGTTAGCCTCCGAAAACGGTAATATCGTGTTCAGTCCCAACCGTGAACACCAGTGGTATGGAGTTTTGCAAATATCTCAGCATAATTGATGAGATGGTTGCATAACAACTACAGTCCGCTCTCTGGTTTTGTTTAACTGCGGCTTGGGATGGCTCCTAATTTTTCGCTGCTGTTGATGTGAATTAGGTTCAATTTGTACCAGTCACTTTGCTAAAACAATCTTGTCCTTTTATTGTGGAGTGTTCTTAAAGAGGGTGAATGGTGCAGTGATAATGTTGCCGTTCATTCTGTGGAGGGACCCAGCTACTCAAACGTTAGCTCGAACCCGCGTCGTGTCCACCAAGGTTTCCGTACCCCTAGGATCAGGAAGCTAGTGGGAGATTTGTCTGGGACCAACTCACTCCCTTCACTTCACGTGTAGATTCCGTCACATTACTCTCAGAATTTTGGGAGAAATCGAGTCGACCGGTACTCAACGACGTTTACGAAAATCCTCATTCAGCAGCGGAATCCACTAGCAAAGGAGGTTTTAACACCTGCATAAATGGTGGAAACGAGGGAACGAATCGAACATAAGAAGTGTTGGGACGCGCCCAGTGTAGTACATGTGAAATCGGGTCATGCAAAAAATGTTTAAAAAAGGTTCTTGTACACCGTTGAAGACGAACTCTATTTGCTGTTGTGGGAAATTACGAATGCCTTCTCAGCTATGTACGCTTTCGATAGTGGAACGATCAAACTCATGGGGAAGCTTTGTTTTGTAAGTTATACAATATAAAGCGCAACTTTTTTCGGCTGACGCATGTCGGCGCTGGAACAGTTGTCGGTTGGATACAAAAGTATATGGACGAAGATCCATGCCCCAAAATGTACCACCAGGAAGAATACGAATTGAGAACAGTTAATACCAACTTTCTGCTTTTGTACGCCCCACTTACGAATTGAAATCAACTCACGTTGTCTCTAATTATTGTATAAACGATTACATGAACAATTACAGTTTTATGAGGCAAACAACAATAGGAGTGGTCAGCAATATTTTTAGATCACACTTCGGATGAATTCCGAAAATTAAATATCTCCACAGTGAAAGAATCATAGATCCTTGTATAGGAAAAAGTAGGTGTTTTAACAAGAGGTGCAAAATGACACCATAATTGAAAAGCGGTTATTAAGCATTCGGCAGATGTTTTTCTTTTCGAATCCTCATTGAGAGCAGGCTGAGGCCAAATGGCCAGAATTAGCCTTATTCGGGCTAAATGTTTTTATCTGGAGTTACTCGTTGAGGTGTTTAGACAACTTATCGTTTTTTTCCTAGAGTAATTACAATTGGCACAACTTCGATTTCGCCATTTTGACGAATTTTGTTGTAGTTGTTTTTGTGATTTTTTAGTCAACTTTGTGGTCGTTTGTGATATCTTGTGAAGTGTTATAGTTAGAATTTTAGATTTATGTGGAGGCGTTGTGTATGTAGCCTATAACGCCCGGTACCGGTATACAGTAACCCAAAACGCCTGGTGCCAGTATCGACGTTATGGTGTCCATCATTTTCAGTTCAATCCATTCCAGAACGTTTTTTTTTTATCGTACTATGTATATTCATTCGATATCCAATCGAAACCAGATCGAAATAACAGGAGTGAAACCAAAAAAGCCATTCTCTGCATTTCATCACTTACAGGAAACGTTTTAGGAAAGGTGACTGACCAGTAATTTGACTGACAACTTGTTTTATTGTAGTCATTATGATTATTATATGGAATGTGTCGATAGAGAAAACATCGAAATGGACTCAAAAGAGGGTGCAGAATGCTTCCAAGTGCTAACAGCAATGTGTTTGTGTAGACAGAGCAATGTACCATGGTAACACAGAGTAAATAGTAGCATACATATCATTCACCCTCATGGAACGATTGAGGAAAATTTCTTCTACAATTTAGTACGGTTCACAGCTCCAAAAGCGCTCTACTTCTTGAACATAGGAAAAATTATGTTTTATTTTTGATAAACCAGGAAGTTCGCAGTCGATGGAAAATCTCTTGTATTTTATTTGGAGGAGAGCCACGCAAAACGGCGTGCGTCTGCTATGGCTTGGTACGATAATTGTTAAGGCAGGTAGGAAATATGATGGGCGAGTTGGATAAATTAATAATTTTTGATTTTCTTTTACATGATCCGTCATCACATCTATTATGGGGATCCTAGCATTTCTTGTATTCGATTCGTTTTCCTCGCATTCATCGTCCACAATGGTCTTCGAATATTTCTTGTTGTTTCAGCTGCTGGTTATCAATTTCGTCTTCTTTATGAATTTCGTAGAATGCAGGTCCAGTCGATTCTCATTCCATTCTTGGGACATCTGGACTAAGACGTTCCCACGTGTATTGGAGGAGAGTATTGTGGCGGGGTCGAACTAGGAACTTTGCTTCCTGATCGACGGTATTACTGACCACTACGTTATCCTCGCCCCGAATTAATAATGGATATTAAAAATGAATAATGAATTAATTTTTACGAAGAATTCTTGGGGCTTCCTGTGCTTTCTGTTCTTCGGAGTAAAAAACAAATCGGAAAAGGAGAACTGCTGATAATGTCGGGTGAGTCGTTGTCCGATGTAATAATGCCTCACAACCTCGTACTCTTCGACAGTTAGATTTGTGTGGATACACGATTATTACATCGGTGCACAAATTGAGAAATCTTCATGAATTGCTTATGACCAACACTTGAGAGCTATCAGAGAGATGACTAGATGTGCTGTATAAAAGGTTGTCCCGTGTGGAACAGCAAATGTTGACAAGCTGAGAGGATTTATTAGCCGCTGCCTGTTGGGCATTGTTTTACTACGATTGAGGAATTGTTGGAATTCGAATCATCGTTTTGAATACCACTCTGCTGGAGTCCTTGTTATAAGGAGAATTAGATTTGAAAGTCTCTTGACAAATCTCCACTTTGCTGATAATGCGCTGTGTGACTGTCTAGGCAGTATGTACAACATTATGCCACTAATCGAGTTCATTTACGGAGAATACAGCAGAATGTACAAGCCATGGAAGTACGAATGCACCGAGAATCCTCTCGTACAATTTAGAGGAAAAGTCGCCTAAAGCCGGTATACCCGCATAAGAAGTACAAGGACTAACATAAACGATTCAAACAGTTTATTTTAGACAAGAATCGGAAGCTGTATGTTAAGATTTCCAATTGCGTAGCATACATGTGTATACAAATCGTGAATAGGAGATCGTTAAGTAAATGTGAAATAGAAAGGCAATAAGCGTTGACATGTTGGCGAACGATTGGTCAACTATGTTGAATCCCTTTGATAAGCATACGCTCTGTGATCCTTGACCCTCAATCATATACCACCTTATCATAGTGGAAAGCTCTTCCTATGTGTCAAATTCCAATCTCCAGGTAGAGGCATTTCTACGTGTCATAGTCGTCTCTTAGTGCACATTTCATTAGGAATGGTCACTCGCAGCGCAAAAGCTTATTTTAGTTTTTAGTTTCTATGAATAATTATTTGTAAAGCGCAGATTTTTATGAGCGAAAACTTGGCATACCATTTGCAAACTATCGGCTGAATACAGGAAGTGCTGTAAATAACTTCAGTGAAACAATATGTAGCGCTAAAGACCCGTGCATAGAATGCAAAATATCTGATCGCCAGTGTGTTAGAAATCCAGAAACAAAGAAGACTTGCAGGCGGAGCTTAGCAATATGTAATCGTTCGAATGTTAATTGCACTTCTTCAGGTACAGAAAAGAGAAATCCCCATTTCTTAACTCATTGTCGTCGACCTGATACCGCAATTACAGTGATGATCAGAAATCGCTGCACATTTCATGTATTGCAAGAGTCGCTGACAACTTATCACGAAATGAAGTGTCACTGAGGGTCCGAATCCGAAGAGTTTCGCTCCTTAATTTGAAATTTCCGAGCGCTTCAATGACAATTCTATTTTTTTTAATAGTTGCTACCTTCCATCTCAAACAAGTTGTTGCTTAAAGTCTTTTTTCACAGGCTAATGCAAGTAAACTTTCGTTCGAGAGCAGCGACATACTATCTTTTTTCAAAATGAGGACTTTTTATGCAGTCCGACTCACACATTACGCGGCTTCCAGCACTTTTTACATTCGACTTGTTTCCTAGCATTCGTATTCCATGAGTCTTCGGATTTGTGTGTATGGTTTCAGCTTGAGCGTCTTTTGATTTTTCTATGAACGCCGTTGATTGTTAGCCCAGTCACCTCCCAGGAATCCTGCCATAAAGTTCACTTTTTGTTTTCTGCCTTCTATAATTTTTATGGTAGGGTATTAAGCAAAATACAACCACAAGATTGCTGAGATATTACTATATTATTTCACTTAATACCCTGCCGCAAAAATTATAGGAGGCAGAAAATAAAAAGTAAACATTGTGAATTCAACTACAGCCTCAGCTTAACTGGGTTCAAGGCCGATGTGGAGTCGCTGGATCAATCCCGTTGACGGGTGATTGCTGACTGCGCGGATCGGTGGAACTAGCTGAGAAACAGGCGAGACGAAGAATCCGCATGTTGTGGTGGTGAACGAGCTACTCCTCGGAAAGGACAATAGCGCGTTCGTTCCCCCACTGCTGCCACATGCGGTCCGGAGTTTTGCAAATATCTCAGCAATCTTGTGGTTGTACACTTTCTGCAATAATTCCTTGAAAAAACGATGTTTCTGGAGTAAGCCGAGTAGAGAGCTGTGAACCACTGCTAAAGCCGAGTTCCGTCACAGGAAGGTAGCACTCGATGTATTAATTTTGAAGAACCGATTTTTGATTAAATTCACCGTTACTAGTCAATAACTTCATTTTAGAGCTGAAACGAGGTTGTTAACATGTTTTATGATAATCGACGACTAACATGTTTGCGATTTTGCCATTCCCAGTACCGTTGTGGTTTCTAACGAATCTCCCTCATATTATGGATCTCAAGCCGGTTACTCGCGAGGCTACGTGGCGCGTCCCCAGGTGGCAGAGATGGGGTTAGTTGCGGACCAAAAGCGACCTTTGCTTCCCTGAGACGCATGTGCATCCAGGAGATGGAATCCCTGTTTCTGCTGCGGCGATTTTGCACATACTTTCTGTACTTGCGAGGCGTGCGGCCAAAAGCTTGCAATTAAGTGACAGGAAAGTGTATCTGAAGCGGTTAGGAGTCGTCTCCAACAAATAAGCTCCATGTCCACTCTGGGTGAGCCTGACAAGCTACCCGTGGGTATGCCCAGTCCCCACGTTCAGAGCCCGTGGGTATCAAAAAATGCTAGTCACAGTAAAAAAAAAAAGCGGGCCTCATTCCTCTGACCCCAAAAGAGCCCCCAATTTCGCAGCGTTGGGTAGGACATGTACGGAGAGGGTGCTAAAATCTCAGCGCCTATGGAAGCTGCCTGAATTTGAAAGAACTATGGTGACGATCTGTACCTACAATGCACGTACACTTGCATCTGAGTCCTCGATAGAAGACTTGCTCATGCAAGCAAAAAGGATAAAGTGCGACGCCATCGGACTGGCCGAGACGAGAAGACACCAGCCTTTCAACGCCGTCTATAACAACGGTGAAAAACAGTTCCTCGCAGCACGCGACAGTAGAGTAGTCGGTGGCGTCGGCGTTCTCGTCAAAACGAGTTTGCACATGAACATCGATTCATTCAAACAACTTACAACCCGTATCGGACGTTTGTGACTAAAGAAAATGTGGATCAATTCCGGCTTTGAAAATCTTCAACGTTTACACGTCGACATCAAACTATGACACAGAAGAAGTCGAACCGTTCTATATGGACTTGGAGATGCTCTACAGAGAATACCACACATTCTTCAAGGTTATCAGGGGAGATTCCAACGCCAAGATTGCACCAAGAAGAACGTCACATTGGGACCCACGGATTAGAATGGAACGAACAGGGTGAGCGGCTGAGTTTATCATGGCGACCAAGACCATCCATGGCAACTCGCAATTCCAGAAGCCCCACCCTCAGCGCTAGACCTGGGAGTCTCCCAATGGAGAGTACCATAACGAAATAGACCACATCATAGTAAATAGGCTTTCCCTAACCGATGTCGCTGTTGTCCCAAAATTCTACACGGAATCAGACCACCGTCTCCTTCGTGCGAGGTTCTATTTTTCGCGGAGAGGAGAAAAAGCTGGTAAATTCCAAAACCGAAGTCCCAGAACCATCGTAAACTGGGACTTATTCAATTCATTAGTCGGCTGTTGGGAGGATGCCGTTCTCGATAACATCGACGAAGAATACGATCGGCTCATTCAACATCTTCAAGTCAGCGCTATGAAAACTGAGAGTTTGAAAGTCATCAAGGGACGTCTGTCTCTAGGAACACTCGAGCTCATGCGCCAGTGTGAAATGGCACGAGCTAGAGCCGACCGCGAACTAACGTCCAAACTTGCAAAGCAATGCAGACAGGAGATAAAAGGAGATCTTAGAGAGAGGAGAGCAGCAGCAATGGTCGAAGCTGCAGAGGCTGGGAAAAGCATTCGCAAACCCACCGAAGCTTCGCCAATTACAAGGCCAAGACGATTGCACTCCAACTCCAGAAAGGCAATGGAGGAAATCATTCACGAATACTACTCAAATTTCTTCGATAGCCACGTCCACCTTTTGTCATGTGAAATAAAGGACAATGGATATGTTGTACCGCCGGTTCTCCCTTCCGAAACCCAACATTCCATTTCGTCGGTGGAAAATCGAACAGCACCAGGTCCGGACAGGATAAGATCAGAACACCTAAAAAACTTTTCGCCAATCCTCGTAAACACACTGGCTCGGCTTTTCACACGTTACCTGTCCGAATGCAAAGTTCTTACTCAGTGGAAGACCAGCAAGACCGTGTTGTTGTTCAAGAAAGGTGACCTACACGACATCGGCAACTAACGTCCAATCTGCTTGCTGTCTGTCTTCAACAAACTTTTCACTCGAGTCATCCTAGATAGGGTTGACAGAACACTGGACGAAGGGGAGCCATGTGAGAAATCGGTGTTTTGAAAAGGATTTAGTACGATGGACCACATCCACACGGTAGCAAGGCTCACTGAGGTATCGCGAGAGTACAAAAGACTGCTCTGTCTGACTTTCATCGATTTACAGAAGGCCCTTCATTCAGCTGAGATAGAAGCAGTCTTGGAAACCCTTCATAATCAAGGACTCCCTACTCAGTACATAAAAATTCTTCGTGAGCTGCACAAAAATTTCGCAACCAAGATATCACCATTCTACAACGATATTAACACTGACGTCAAAAGACGGGTTAGGCAAGGCGATACCACCTCGCCAAATTTATTTACCTCCACCCTTCAGAACGTCATGCGAGCATTGAAATGGGATTACATGGGAGTGAAAATCGATGGTCGGCAGTTACGTTATCTTCGCTTTGCTGATGACATTGTCCTTATAACACCAAACATTAGCCATGTGGAACGTATGCTTGCCGGCTTTGGTTAAACTTGTGGAAGGATTCGTCTTCGACTAAATCTCATAAAAACGATGTTCATGAGGAACGGATTGGTTTTGCATGCCTCATTCACGCTCAACGGAACGAATATTTCCGAATGCTCCAGCTATGTATATCTAGGTCGGGAAACTAACATGTTGAACGACTTAGCTTCAGAGCTGAGCAGAAGAAAACGACCGGCCTGGGGAGCTTTCGAGAACATCGAGGATGTAGTGAAGAGGACAAAGAACACCCGACTTCGTGCCCACCTTTTCGACTCAACGGTACTTCCTGCCCTAACGTATGCATCGGAAACCTGGTGGCACCGTAAGCAGGATGAAGGATCACCCATCGTTATCGAACGCGCAGTCGAAAGGGCGATGCTAGGAGTACCCCGTTTCGCACGAGTAAGGGATGGGATCAGAAGCTCGGACCTGCGTCAATGAGCAAAAATCAAAGGTGCCGTTCTGTACGCCAAACAGTCGAATATAAGGTAGGCCGGACACGTAATGCGTATGAATAACGGCCAATGGACATGAGCCGTAAGTGACTCGATGTCTCGGGATGTCAAACGTAGTGGAGCAAGACCACCGACTCGATAGCCAGAGTTCTTCTCGAAGAGCCCATAAGAAAAGATAGGATGCTTGACGAGTCCCTAGAGCGAGCAGAACTCACTGGGCTACTTTTGCACGCGACAGGAAAAAATGGAAAATTTACTGGCACCCGATCGAGTCACTCGACGACCAACGGGTCTACAGATAATATAGGTTATACCGTCTCAAATAGAATGTGTTGAAAGGCAGCCGCCTGAATTTGTCAATCTTGTTTTCGCTGGACTCCATTATGGAACGTTTTGTTTGCTGACATGAGGTAAGCGGCTATTGTTGGAAGAGCAAGAAGCATCGGACATGATGAGTATACATAATTGTGCAATTATTTTATTATAAGAAGAGTATGCACGGTACATTATGACAGCCAATGCTATTTTACATTAAAGTGAAATTTTAAACAGAATTAGGCATTGAGCGAAAGTATTTTTGTCGGGATTACAAGGAAAGGTGGACATCGTACCCCACATCCACTCATGGTATTGAAAACTAGCAATGACGCTTGATATCATTTCTGTTATCCAAACGGTGGTGGTGGCAGTTGTTTGGGCATCAGACTGCAAGAACTGCATCAGACATCGGCTGCTGGTACCTCTAAGTTTTCATACAAGCCTTCTGCTTCAGCTTTTCTCTTTTGTTCGCCAGCCAATGCTGCCACTGCTTCTTGTTGTTGAATGAATCCCAGAGAGCGCCCTGTCATCTAAAAATGTTCATTTCCCACTTCACTGTTATATTTCCTTGATGGTTAAGAAGTGGTTATATAGCTGGAGTTGAAGTTTTCAGATCTTGTTTCCTATGCTTGACTGACGTCATTACTATATACAGTAATAAGTTTTACAAAGCGACTTTGCTGGCTTTCGATATACTCATCGCTTCGAAACAATTTATTTAATTTTGGTTGCCCGGTTTATTATTATTACTCTTACTTATCATTATTCCTTTTATTATTATTATTATTACCCTTGTTACTGGTATTATCATTTTTTAAGCAACCCATCAACACATTTACTACTTGGATTCCAACATTTCTTCTATGCGATTCGTTTTTCTTGCATTCATCATTCTCAGTGGTCTTCGAACATTTTGCGTGTTGTTTCAGTTGGCGCTTAAGGATTTCTTCTTTATGAATGTCGTAGAATGCCGCTGGAGTTGTTTTTGCTTGCAATCTTGGAGACGGCCGAGCTAAGACTTTTCCACGTTAATTGGAGATGAACGTTGCAGAGGAGATCGAACTAGCATTGTTATTACTATCATTTACTATTATTATTGTCATTATTGCCTATTATTATCGTTATCATTACCACTTATTATTATTACTATTATTATTATTATTAATACTTTTGTTATTAGCAGTATTGTTGTTGCCATTATTATTGTTATTGTTATGATTACTGTTAATATTATTGGTATTGTTTTATCATTAATAGTTATTGTTAAGCATTACTTATTAATGGGCGGACAGCACAGTGATAGTGATGTCCGTCATCACGAGCATGGTGCTAGTTCGATTCCGCCCTGGACCAACCAAGCCTCTCATTCCTCCGGGGGCGGGAAATTAATACCGGACTGGTCCGGGAAAAAGATCACTCTCTGCGATCCAACTGAGCACGCTCCAGCCCGGCTATCTCAAAACTCCAGGGAGAATTGTTCGACCAGCAATCTGCGACATTCAAGATGAATTGAAAATCCTTAAGCAGCAACCGAAGCCACACGTCAAAACTTGGAAGACCTGACCTTCGTCGGCGATGGGTGCGAGGAAACGACTCGAGAAGTGCTGAGATCCGCGCATTAGACGTGAAGATGGGCCATATAAAATAAAATCAAATAAAAAGCAAAATAATTTATTATTATTTGCTATTTATCATTATTTATTATTTTTATTGTTTGTTATTATTCCTATTACTATTTTGTTGTTGTTGTTGTTGTTGTGGAAAATTAACTTATTCAGCAGTGATTGTTGTGATTTACATTGTGCTCTACTGATTGTTTTTCAATTTATCAACAGAATCCGAAAATTTTCTTGATATTTTCGTAGTAGTCAACGATATACTGCTATGGAAAATAGCATGTCCATCTCGTATGATTCCAAACTATGCCAAATTTCTAAATAGACGAACTTCTTTTACCTTGTTCTCATTGATGTCATTGCTTGCCCTCGGATCTCTTTTGAAGTAGGGGTTCTGGAAACATTTTCTTAAAAACAAGCGGATTACATGATAGCAGTTATTAAACGAAAACCAAAGAACGCGTACAAGTGCTTGTCCTCCTCCTCTACTTTATAAAATCAGTCGCATAGTTACAATTCATAACGTTTGATTGACTGTCTGTTATTTTTTCATGGCAAGGTACTATGTGAAATGCAACCGCAATGATGCTGAGATATTTGCAGAACCTGGATCCATGACAAGATTCGATTTAGCGATTATCCTTCCCAGGGGATTACATGTTACGCTCACTGCACTACCGAGGTCCTTCGCTTACTTTTCTCTTAGCCAGTTATTTACCCTAACGGTGACGTGATCAATCACCCGTCCACAACGATGCTATGTAGTTACTTTTACTACTTTCAAAGACTTCCGTAACGCAAAATGTCGGTGGTCTAGACCGCATAACGGGGAAAGCTTATAATGACACTTTTCTGCGAACTAATAAAATTCGATCATTTTTTGATCCTAACTTTTTCTGGATTGGTGATTGCAAGTCAGGGTGTCAGTCCGACTGTGTGCCACTCTGTGAAGTCCGTAAAAAAGATTCCTTAGATTTTTTCCGAGTAACCTTCACGCTTCTTTTAAACTTTTTTCTTCTGGTTGATTTGACGTTGGTTACATACGCAGGAACAACGCCAAGCGGATTCAGATGCATCAATTGCTGTTTTGGAGGAAGATAGCAGTATAACACTGACAGACACAAATCGTAGACAGCTGTCATGGTCGACAAAATCTAAAGCACTGTTTCGTCAACGGAATTATCGTCTAAATCATCGTCAGTTTTTGGTAAATTTCGTGTCTTAAAATCCTCTAATGTCTAAAATGTTAAAAGTTTGGAAGGTTGTATTTGTTTAACACGATCATACGAACGGAAACAACGAACGTATCATTCCGTTCTAATTCGAGTTTGCCCAGTAACCAATGTTTTTGCCATAGGTTCGCTTACTCTAGTCGACCGAACGATACGAGAGAATCCACCAGGAAGTTGTGGCGCATTATGATTCCATAAACAGAAACAGCCAAGTAAATTGAAGAGGAACAAAAACGACAGTACAACAACGATCTGAAAACACGACTACAATAGACTAGAACGATTATTTGTTCTAACTGCCATACCATATAATATCTTTATAGAAGGATAAACTCTCATTTCAGTTCTGACTTTCCGACAGTTTTCTGACATTCTGACAGTTACTGTAGTCTCCTAAACGACCACCACATCTTTTGCAGACGGTGAGCTAGAAGTGCCTATTACGTGTCCGCTTTTTTTTTATAGTTTCAAAGTTTCTTTTTTATTAGGTTTCAGTGAAGGCTATTTTTAAATGTAAAGCATTCTATGACTGCATATTGTTCCTTAAAAATGTGCCGCACACCAGATTAAATCTTGGCGGCGTTAGAACGACACCCCATGAATTACGGCATTTCATTTAATCATTGAAACTCCTCCCATATAGAATGAAAGCTATGAAACAGCCTATAATTCGAATACGTCTATTCTTGACTGTGTTCTTGAAAAGAAAGTGAATTACTTCGAATTCAACGCATAGGAGAATAGTGGGTGTCGGAAGAGTACGCTCTACCAAGTGTAATGCGATCTCATTACGCCTAAGCTGGTGACGTTGTTGACGTTTCTGCTTTCCGTTTGAATGAAAGGTTAGCTTTGCATGAATTACTATTAGCTTTTACTCAATACCATTAGCAGGTATGGCTTCACATGAGAGTATCAAATTCAAACAGGAAGTATTTCACGAAGTGTCATTACACCGGCAATTTTCATACCAAGCATCCTAAATTTGGCTTCCGAGTGGTGCCATAGGTTTTTACTTTATTCAGTTTGCTTAACGATATTGAAGTGAAGATTAAGAAATTCTTCTTAACATAAAAAGCCTCCAATTATGCGCTTTCTATCCTAATTCTTCGTTTTTCTTCACGGACGATTAACTGAACACAGACGGAAAAATAAAGGAAACAAATTGTTCCAGTGATGAAATCACTTGTTAAAGACCACCTTCAATAACATAACGATGTACCATAGGTAGGAGAAAACGTAGCAAAGATGTCTGTGAAATAAAGAAAAAGACTTTTGAGCCCAAATCCTAAGTAGAACGAATTTTGCCACGAACAGAATGAAATCAAGAGACTCGAATGAGCAGGATCTACCCTTGATGGGAACTGCATTCTGTTACGAAGATTTAAGATGAAATCTAACTGGATATTCTGTGAGTAACTCTGAGATCATTACCGAGTTTAACCATATGAGAAAGTTCAGTTTTTCTGGAAGGTAGGAATTGATTGCCGACCATGGAAATCATGAATGCCGAACGAAGTCGAGCACGAAGACGCCTGCGAAGGCTCATCATCAATTTTTCAGGTTTATATACACTTTGGGATCCTTCCCTTTTAACGGTTTACCGCTTCAACATGGCTGGGAAGTATTCCTGGCTGTCGGGCTGCGACGTACAACGGGGGATTCATCCACCCAGCAGGGCCTCCCAAGCTGAGAAGGACTCCGGCGTTTCGACCATGAAGCCCAGTTAAAAGTAAACCAATACTAGGATCCATCACAGTCCTGGTATCAAAATAGTCCCATGATGGCAAACCTCCCTCTGATCCACAAGGGCAGCAACTGCCTGTGGTGGTGATGACTTTTGGCCAGGCTGACCTTAGGACTCCAGGGCACCACAATGGTTAAGGGTGGTCTTCTGAGCTTTCGTATGAAGGTTTCGCTGTTGCTTCAGCACTGTGGTCTCCCTTACGAATATAGTTGAGCGCAGGGTGAACCGATTCTCCTTGGAGTCCCAGGATAGCCAGGCTAGACCAATACCATTAAGTCCGTGCATCAGCATTTGCATATCGTTCCAGGTCATTCCAGTTCAAGATCACGCCGGAGTCAGAAATATGGTACTAGGCTTATATGGAAAGAACTCTCTCCGATCTTGAAGGATTGGCGAGTGCCTGTGACGGATACATGCAAATGCTCTTGCTCAGCCAGCTATTACAGGATTACAACCACAACGTTGCTGAGATATTTGCAAAACTCTGGACCGCAGGCGTCTATAGTGGGGAACGAAAGCGCTATTGTCCTTTCCGGGGAGCTACGCGTTCACCACCACACCCCGGAAAGGATAATAGCGCGTTCGTTCCCCACCATAGACACCTGCGGTGAGTTTTGCAAATATCTCAGCAACGTTGTGGTTGTATTTCGCTTAGTACCCTGCCGCGAAATTATAGTAGGCAGAAAATAAAAAGGTATAACATTATTACAGGATTTTTGGGAGAATCCTCTCGAACAGCACTCAGCTCGGATCGCAAAGGTCAAATCGTCGAGCTGCAGCCGAAACCATACGCAAATCTGACGGTCTTCATAGACGACGGTTGCAAGAAAATGAATCAAATGAGAGGAATGGTGCTAAACGCACGATATGTGGTTTCAGCTAATGTAAATTTGAAACTATAACAAAGGCTTCCTAGAAAGGTTTTGACACGACCTTGGGCACCTGAATCATATTTGGACAACTTTCGCCTTCAATGCCACTTTATCTTTTTTTTTCGTTCATTTTTTAGAAAGATGTTTATGATGAGTGGAGCCTCATAATACTGAGATATTCTGGAACTTACACAATAATTCACAAAACAGCACATTGTATCTTGCCCCACTTTTATAGGACATATCGTTAAGAAATTATTATAGAAGAATTAGGAAAAGAGGCGTGTCACCAGCAAGCGAAAACTCGACGTAAATCGGAGATCTCGGAAATCATCCCAAAAAAGTATTTAATTCTAAAAAGTCTTTGATGTCACTTCTATAAATCGACATCCTCAATACTTCTTAAGTTTTTACTTGCTGTCTATTCTTTTTCTATGGAAGGGCGTGATATGAAATGCAATCACAAGGAGGCTGAGATGTGAGCAACACTCGGAAGCTCAGAAGTGTTTCGAACTCGTGATCACCATTACTGGAGGCTCGTGTATAATCCACCACACCAACCTAGGTGTCTGCTTTATCTTTGTATTGATCATGTTATGTTCTAGATTATTCCCGCTGATGAGTGATTACTGATGGAGCCGATATAGTAAAAAAAATGGATCAGAGATAAGCAGAGTGACGGTATCCGTTGGTGTGGTGGATAGCAAGAGAGTTCTCGGTAAGTGAAATCGTTGATTTGAAACCCAATTGAAGTTCCGAGTTTGCTCATCAAATCTCACCATCCCTGTGGCTGAATTCCTAGCAGTACCTACTGTCTTCAATAAAACATTGCTGTTCGAAAATCCATAGAAATACTTACAACGGAGGGGGCACTGTAACGTGACAATTGAGGTGAGCAGCTCGCTGCCAATAAACACAAAACAGAGAAGCAGCACAGTGCATGGACGAGCAAAGCAACAAAAATCTGTGCAAAAAAATTTTAACACGTGAAATATCGGTTTTTGCTCCTTATTATGCCCAACATCCATAATGGACATGTTGTCATAAAGTTAAAAGAGCAGCAGATTACTTCCTATCGTATTTCGCATAACGAGTCGCTTGTAGAGTTAGAGGTGCTCTGCATGCCCGCATGGTCAACGGTTCGATCGTGCACGTTGGGCTCACCAAGTCGTCCACCACTCCTGGGTCGGTAAATTGGAATGGAACTGGTGTTAAGAAAACGATTTTTATGAAAAACGGATTTCTCTTCCATTACACCTTCACGCTGAACAGGATAGCTATTTTCGAATGCTGTAAAGAATTCCTCAATCAAATAGAGAATTTTCTATCCGCATAACTAATACAGTCCACGGATCGATGAGGATCGCGTGGCTGCAACGCCGCGCGCGTCCTCTGCGTCCATATCCCGTTCCGGCCACGGGACACACCCAGTAGTCCCGCCATTTGACCCAATGACGCCGTCGAGACCGTCCTCGCCAGCTCCATCATTGATTCCACCCGTTTGATTTTACCTTGTAGATTCATTTACTTAGGTCATAATGATAGTATATGTAATCCTTAACCCTTGAATCGCTGACACATTAGTGTTATCGTCGTTTTTCGTGTAATTATGTTATCCGTGTTAACATAAGTTAAATACGTTCATTGCTCACAGGTACCTCACAAACGGTTCATAGTTCTTGCGCACTCTCGCGAACGCCCCTCACGTCCTTGAGCTGTGAGCCGTTACATTGGTGTGTTGACCAAGTCGACTCGAACCCAAAGCAACAGGCACCGACCGATTCTAACTTCAAGGAGCAAGAAACGCTCATTGACACGAACCAAACCTCAACACGGGAATCTACCTACAAGTACGTTACATTAATTCTCAAAAGAAAAAACAATGGCAACGATCCTGTCCGCTCACCAAGGACAATTAACAAAGGCGATCAATCGCCTCGTATCCACCTTAAATAGCTATCAGAATGAAATAGAAACGCCAGTAGACCTTCCGTCCGAACAAGCTAGCAGAATCGAGTACATTACTGGACGGCAAAGGAATATAGAACACGCAAAATCGGCCATCGAACATGAAAGAAACAACGTCCAGACCGCGTTGGATGCTTATGCCATGATGGCAGACCAACTCCAGGAAAACCCTAATACGCAAGCAAAAGACGAGCTGCAACGCACTGCCAATAAGAACGTAGAAAAAACAGTTGAGCACCTCGACGAGGCGGAACGCTGCCTCTCTAAGCTCATCGACTTAGGAAAAACGTTGGAAGACACCGAGTCATACCCACGAAGGGAGTCAAATGTCCATCCACCTCTCGCGAATCAACCACCCATCCCTATTCCGAAATTCAACGGAGACATAAGGGAGTGGGAAGCATTTTGGGGAGCATTCAATTACAATGTGCACTCTCGCCGGATGGACGACCTCCAAAAAATGACCTACTTGCTGGACGCCCTTCAGGGAGAAACAAGAGAATGCGTCAAACAGTACCAAGTATCCCAAAGTACTTACCCGATAGTAATACAGCATCTGAAAGAAAAGTACGACAACAAACAAGCTCTCGTCCGTGATTTGTTACGTAGACTACGTACAACAGAAGCAAAAACTGGACGCCTCGAAGATCAGGAAAAATTGTGTGAAACTCTTCACTTGATAGTTGTTCAACTGCAACAGAAAGGGGAAATCATCGATACTCTGCTCCTACAGCAACTATTGTTAGAGAAATTCACAAAAGAGATCCAAAGGCATGCTCGGCAAAAAAGACGACAGAGAGCAGAAGAGGTACGAACTTGCGAACTGCTAAAGGATATCAAAGACTACATAAAAGAGGAACTAGAACTACGGGATCGAGAGCAGGAAATGCCCACGTTAAGAACGGAACACATAAGTCAACCAGAAAGGACGTTCAAGACTACACGATATACATGCTTCTACTGCAACAAAATAGGACACTCACCAAACGATTGTGAGGTGATAAGAACTCAACAAGAAAGAGTACAAATTATTAAAACTCGCAACCTCTGTTACAATTGCGGTTCATCATCGCATCAGCTGCCCTGCTGCAAAGCGGGCCCGTGCCGAAATTGCAATAAACACGGACACCACACGTCCATTTGTAGGTATCAGTATGGACCGGCTGAATACAAGCCGAGAAAAGGAGGAAACACTACAAGAGACAAAACAAAGGCACCTTCGAAATTACCAAATCCCATTCCAAGGGAAAAGAAGCCAAGTTCATCAAAAATCAATACGGTAACTTCTGATGAGACACAGCCGGAGGATACCGTCGTTCTTCACAGTAGGAGAGAACTCGCACCCAACAGTCAAATTTTAGCAGGACAGGTGGAAGTATTCAATCCTAGCAAGACGAGACGAGAATTAACGGAGGTGATCCTCGATATAGGATCTGACCGTTCGTTCATTACTAATGCTCTGGCCAATCGCCTTCAACTACGAGACGGTGATTCTATCGAATTAAACATTCACACATTCCGCGACCCAAAGCCAATTACTAGGACATGCGGAGTCACTACGTTGAAATTGAGGGATGCCTTCGGTTCGGAGCACGAAATTTCGGCAACTGGAATTGATAAGATAACACAACCTCTTGAACGATTCAATCTAAACGTAGAGGACGCAGAATTTCTCGAGAACCAAAAGAGCGAATTACCAATGGCGAATCACAACTACTCGCAGGAAAGTCTAAATTACTATCAGTCAAAGATAGCCCTACAATTCCTAAACTGGAACGAAACGCGCTAACATTGGCAACACGATTAGCGCATTCAATATATACAGCGCTAAACAACCTCACTTCTATCACAAATATAACTATACTCTCGGACTTAGAAATCGCCCTCAATTGGATACGGTCTAACGAGGCACACAATTCAGCGGGGGTGTTGGTAAAAAGCCGCATGAAGGAAATACGCCGAATAGTGGAAAATATACCAACACCTGTACAGTTTGGATACATAGCCACTGATCAAAACGCCGCTGATTGCGCTACAAGAGGACTAAACAAAATCGAACTAAAAGACCACATATGGTGGAAAGGACCGGCATTCGTTAGGGAACTACACTCACAAAATGATCAACGTCTTTTTACGTTAGAGCAAAACGTATACAAAAGGCACAGGTATCCACAACTACAGCAATAACCACCACACCCGTCGAAGAATTACTGGACTGGAAGCGATTCAATAGACTTGGAAGAGCAAAAAGAACGATCACATGTGTCCTCAGATTCATCAGCAGATCCAGCTCCAAGCTACCGAAGGAACTGCGCAGTCGAATATACAAGAACATCCCGGAGCTCCAGGCAATGTCAAGAAAAACATACGTTACGGCCATAGAGCAAGAAGCAGCCTTACGAGTTTTGATACGAAACCACGAAACAACAACCAACCTTTCTTCACGATCGATGAAAGATTACAAGCATTTGAAACCATATCAGGATGAATGGGAACTCATTCGGTGCAAAGGCAGATTAAATAAAGCAGATCTGTCACGTGAAACTCAGCAACCTATTCTAATCTGCTCAAAACAGCACTAGCAGAATTAATAGTTGTTGAGGCACATCTCCTATTCCATAATGCAACAAGCCATACCATAGCCAAGGCACGTGAAAGATTCTGGATGACAAGCATAAGGCAAATTGCAAAGAAAGTCATAAGACGATGCCTACCCTGTCAAAAGATGAACAGTCTCCCTTACAATTATCCGCCGATGGACGACCTGCCGGAAAGAAGAGTGAGAGGATCGCGACCGTTCGAGCATGCAGGTGTGGACTATTTCGGACCACTAACAGCGAAGAATAGTGAGGGAACGACAAAGGTCTACGGCATCATTATAACATGTGCGACAACTAGACTACTTCATTTAGAACTCGTACAGAACGTGACGACGAATGATTTCCTGCTAGCTTTAAGGTGATTTTTCGCTAGACGAGGAGTACCCAAAAACTATCACCTCTGATAATGCATCTAATTTCCTACTGAGCGAACAAATTCTGCAAGACACAGTTCTTCCCGTTAGTAACGACTCGTCACTAGCATGTACAATGGCAACGAGAGGAGTAACATGGAGGACAATTACGCCGTATGCTCCGCGGCAGGGAGGATTTTACGAGCGTCTCATAAAGTCAGTCAAGTACTCTCTATATAAAGTATTGCAAAAAACGATCCCAACAACGGAAGAATTGGAAACTCTGTTGGTAGAAATAGAGGGAAATCTTAACAGTCGACCTCTCACATACCAAGAAGAAGGCCCCGTTGTCTTGCGACCAATAGACTTTATCCAACGTGACATGGTAATAACATATCCATTTGAATTCAGCAGAGAAGAGGAAGATGATAAAACGTATCTACCACACCAAGAAGCAGTATTACTACGCACGCGAAAGGAAGTGCAGGATACCCTTGCATCAAGTCATAAACTAACAAAACATTACTGGAACATTTGGAGCCGTGAATACTTGAAAAGTCTCCGAGAAACTCACTAACTCAATATAAATAACAAACGAGGCACTCGAATGAACCCAACCATAGGGACGATTGTACTAATTCATGACCCAGCTTTGCCACGAAACGCGTGGAGACTGGCGCGCAACGTATCATAAGAAGACCAATTAACTTACTAATTCCACTTGAGCTGGAAGAACAGGTCCGGCACAAATGGTGAAACGGAGTCGTCGACTAACAATCTGCATAGCGCAGTTGGAATTCAAAGTCAACGTTATAATCTCCGACCTCGATCACGTGACAGCGACGTGCTTACAATCGGCCAAAGATGTTGCTCTCCGCAAGTCGAGGAGGATCAGGATCCGAAAAAGCATTCCGAGGAAAACGGTCAAGAAGAACGCGAATCGTTGTGCCACCACTATAACCTTCAATCAGAAAACCTCACTCAACGTGCAACGCCAGTCACCGCCCAGCCCACTCATATAGAGGTGGGGGACTATAGAAAATTCCTCAATCAGAAAGAGAATTCTCTATCCGCATAACTAATACAGTCCACGGATCGATGGGGATCGCGTGGCTGCGCCTCGCGCGTCCTCTGTCCATATCCCGTTCCGGCCACGAGACACACCCAGTAGTCCCGCCATTTGACCCAATGACGCCGTCGAGACCGTCCTCGCCAGCTCCATCATTAATTCCAACCCGTTTGATTTTACCTTGTAGATTCATTTACTTAGGTCATAATGATAGTATATGTCATCCTTAACCCTTGAATCGCTGACACATTAGTGTTATCGTTGTTTTTCATGTAATTATGTTATCCGTGTTAACATAAGTTAAATACGTTCATTGCTCACAGGTACCTCACAAACGGTTCATAGTTCTTGCGCACTCTTGCGAACGCCCCTCACGTCCTTGAGCTGTGAGCCGTTACATTGGTGTGTGTCCTATTGTTAATGTGTTTTATTAGGTAACAAACCCACTGAACCACCTCATTCGCAGTTGTTGGACAGAAATAGTGTATCGCCTTGCGTTGTTGTGTAAGTAACATGTGTATACTAATAAAATATAATTAATTAACAGTAATTATAATATCAATTACCCAAGTTTGAGGTACCTCACAAACGGTTCATAGTTCTTGCGCTCTCGCGGACGCCCTCACGTCCTTGAGCTGCGAGCCGTTACAAATGCTGGACTTATGTATGCCCCAGTCAGGAAGTTAACCCCGACGGTTTAGACCCACAGCAAAGAAGACGATTAGCGACATTGCTGCGGACATCAAGGCTCTACACCTTGACATGAGCTTTAAGTGAGTGAATCTCATGAAGCACGCCTCAATGAGCATAAGTCAGACGCCCAGAATTCTTCATTAAAGTTACAGAGGAAATATACGATTACTTTTTATATTCATCGAGTGAGCAGACGTCCTGTCCTACTACACAAGTGAAGATTATCTCTTTTCGAAGCATGGGTGGTTTTGAAAAAATGTTCTGCAATTAATGCTGAAGGAATCTATTATGTAGGTGTAGGTAGGATAGAGCACCCAGAATAGTTACCTGGTGTAGAGGCTACTACAACTTTTTTACTAGGTAAGTCGTCGATTGGCCATAAGAAGTACAGAAAAAAGTTTCTTGTGCTGTGATCATCGATCAGAAAACTTACTTTCAATGCATTTATGTCAACTTCTTGATTTTGAGCAATTGATACACTCTGCTTGATAACTGGAGGCTCATCAACACTAGGAGTTGATTTTTCAGGGAACACAAAGAAAAGCTGTGAAAATAACAAATAAAACAATTGAAGCATGCATAATCTAAAGTAGGTAGTATTTACCGGATGATGAAAAAACAAAAAAAAAAACTGTTTCTCTCATTAGAGGTAAGAAATGCTACTACTACAAGTAAAAGCGGCAATCACAACAGAATAGATGGTATGGATTCGTGGCTCTTCACTACCGCATTTGACTAACAGTAGTAGACGCATCAACGCACGATGTAAAATGTCAGAACTAGATCGTAAGCCCGAGAAGGAAATAGGTATGCACCGCTTTCATCAGAAAAATGCTTAAAAAACTTGACGTACATGGTTATCTTGGAGTACTTATACCAAAATCAGTTGCAGTTTGATTTCTTTTTTTTTTCAAAAGAATCAGCGTTATCACTCAGACTTATCAATTTGTTCGAGAGAATATAAACATTAACCTTGGTACTATTCCACTTCCCCACTGACGTAAAAGCTGACGTTTCGGCGGATTTCGCCTTCCTCAGAGTCTGGGAAGGTCAAGTTGACAGCAATCTATTCGGCCAAACACCTTAACCAAACAGAGAAAACGCTAGACGAAGATTTCAATCACATTGAACACAGCTCCGCACACCCACCGCTTTCTATGAGTCTTCCGCTAAGTACGTCGTGTGAAGAGCAACCGCACAGAACTCACATGGAAGTGTAATATGCCTCTTCCATCAGAATAACAGGCTTATATAATGCCCAATATAGCGCGTGATAATGAGGCATTCTTCCATGCGGTTCATTTTCGGATTTCTGGAAATAATCCAGAACGGCTCGAGAGTTTTGCGCGCTTGTGATCTTGATTCCTGTGCGAGGATCGTGACACGAACTTAAGAGTCCTCCCCGTTATGCCTCTGGGTTCTATGCGTGCCTAGCGGGATATTTGGTCTATTTTTGCCGGCTAGGTGTTCTTTTATGCGGACACAGAGGGGTCTGCTCGTTTCGCCAATGTATTCGTCTCCGCACGCTTACAGGAGATCATTTAAACTACACCCGAGCTCATGCAATTACCGTCTTTACCAGTGGGGCAAATTATGCAATTTTGCGTTGCGCATAGACGGTCATATAGTCGGTTACGAACTAGCTGGTGCCTAAGATTATGGAAGAAGATTAGAGAATACTTTAATCAAATCTGTACTTTAAGATGGAAGTGGGAATGTAGGAGCTCAAATATCATTAAGAGCTGAATGCCTCTAGAAACACTCCTTATAAGTTTTTATAACAGTTGAGGAACAGGACTCGGATTACCCGTTGAAAGACAACTTGTTATCAACGGACACCCATATCAATAACAACCCTCCTGTAGAAAAGAGCACTGGCGGGTGAGCGTGCCTCATTAGTGCGGTGTTCTACTGAGGAGAAGATCCGTTCCGATGCGATTATGAAAACGCCACATCGAGATGACGAACGACTGTGGAGCAAGGACTCAGATCATCGGTTCCGATGAGGACGAAGACGTCGAAGCCCTGTTATCAATCTCGTGCAAGCTCAACAATTTAAACACTTCAATGATGCTGAGATATTTGCAAAACTTCGAACCGCAGGTGTCTGCAGTGAGGAACGAAGGCGCTATTACCATTCCGGGGCTAACGCGTTCACCACCACACCATGCGGGACCTTCGTTTCGCTTGTCTATCAGTTTCTTCTGTCGATCAGTACCAACAGCGATCACCCGTCAACGGAACTGATCTGGGGACCTCACATTAGCATTGAACCCTGTTAAGCTGAGGCTGCAGTTGAAATCATATCTTTTTATTTTCTGCCCACTATATTTTTCACACGCCAGAGTATTATGCTGATGGCACTGATCGATAGAAAAGCAGCTGAGAGACAGGCAAAACGAAGGACCCACATGGTCTGGTGGTGGACGCGTTACCTCCCGGAGTGGATAACAGCGCTTTCGCTCACCACAGCAGACACTTGCGTGCTCCAGTTTTGGAAATATCTCAGCATTGTTGCGGTTGTATTTCGCATAATACTCTGCTGTGAAAAAAACCTAGTAGGCAGCATATGAAAGTAAACACTGAAGTGATATACTTCACCTGTAAAGCGTGTGAACCATTTTAGAATATTGACTTTTTAAAAATGAATCCGTGGTAGATGACTCTTTTTTTCTCTTCCTAAACCTCTACATAATTATGTGTTGATGATCTCCACAATGTTTCTTTAACAGATGGTGACGGTTCTCGAAAGTACTGTTACGATTTTCTACGTCGATCATCATGACAAAGTCACAAAAAAGATAAAAATCTTTTGGCTTCCTCTTACGGCAAGTTTAAATTTGTATTATACTTTATAATTATTCTGATAGGTCCCATTTATCCGACCCTTCATCTCAAATGATGTAAGCACAGCTATAAAACAGTGCTCAAGAAGGGCGGGTCTAGAGAATTCGGTAAACGTAGTTGAAATGCCACCGAGTAATCTTACGCGCCAGCTAGTTCGTAACCGCCTATATGACCGTCTATGTGCAACTCAAAATTGCATAATTTGCCCCAGTGGTAGAGACGGTGATTGCATGAGCTCGGGTATAGTTTATCTGATCTCCTGTAAGACGTGTGGTGACGAATACATTGGCGAAACGGGTAGACCCCTCTGTGTCCGCATGAAAGAACACCTAGCCGGCAAAAATAGACCAAATACCCCGCTAGGCACGCATAGGACCCAGAGACATAACGGGGACGACTTCGAAGTATGTGTCACGATCCTCGCACGCGAATCGAGAACACAGGCGCGAAAAACCCTCGAGGCACTTTGGATTAATTCCAGAAATCCGAAAATGAACCGCAGGGAAGAATGCCTCATTATCACGCGTGATATTGAGCAGTATATATGACTGCTATTCTGATGGGAGGGGGACATTACGCTTCCATGTGAATTCTGTGCGGTTGGTCTTCAGGCGACATTCTCAGTGGAAGACTCATAGAAAGCGGTGAGTGTGCAAAACTGTGTTCAATGTGATTGAAATCGTGGTTTAGCGTTTTCTCTGTTTGGTTATGGAGGTGTTTGGCCGAATAGATTGCTGTCAACTTGACCTTTCCAGGCTCTGAGGAAGGCGAAATCCGTTAGCAAGAGCCACTAGGAAACCATATTGCCATGGGCTCATTCTTATCTGCTCTTATAGATGAAAATGGGCCTGCTCTTAGTTTTGGCCACGGTATCTTAGATTCCATCCCATTATGGTCAGTAGATCGCACTGAATGTGGAAATGTTTTGGGCGTCACATCGAATACCAAAATTCGCTTTGTAGGGCGGAACTCCACGGAGAGAATGGGTTATGGTGCGGATGAATTTTTAATGTTCTCTTTTAACAGGTCCAACGATCATTTTAACTTCCGATGCTGCACAAGGTGTGGTTTACGTTTTTACCTTCACGGACTGACGATATCGTGCGCTTGTACATAGCGTAGTGGCATCGAAAATGTACATTTAAGCACCTTCCACTAATTCTGATAATTCGAAATAGATGTTCTTGCTAGAAATGCGTCCAGCTAGGAACAGGTTATTCCCGTCAGGTTGCTCACCAACACATCGACTTTTACGGCTGCTTGGAGCTCCACGCTGTGCCTGTGTTTGACATGAAGGAGGCTAATCGAACAGAGTGAAGCAACATTTTATCAACTCCGGAGAGTTCGGGAGGTAAGTGAACAGGTGCGGAGAAAGAAAATACGAGTTTCTGATTATCAATGTTTTCCGTTGGTCCATTGATTTGATATTTTTGTTATCTAAAAAGTTTGCTACAGAAATTCCTGGTAAACTGCTCTTCATGAATTGTAAAGAAAACCATGTTGAAGTGTATTCTATTGTTGATGACGTCAGGACGTATCCTCTTTTCGAATTATCAATGCGTATTCCAGTTTCTGAGAAAGACTGCAATTTTTCCGATATCTTTAAACTAAAAAGATTTAGAAGTCGAGTCGGCCATAATGAGGTCCCCTTCTGAGTACAACGATGGGACTCGATGAACACCTCTAGTCGACGACGACGAAGAAGAGAACGAGTGAGTTTAAAGTCATTGCAATGCAAAGAACTGCAATTATATTTGACGGAAGTATAATTAGAATATATTTGAGGGAAGAAAGTGGCGTAGAATTACCAAGTATGGCAATTGCTCGTCTGTTGAAATTCTCTAGTTGCGCTGACATCGCTTAACCAGATTCCGCGAAATTTCCAAATTTTGAACAGATGTTTTGCTAATGGAGTGGTAATGGCCTACTATGACTTCTTCTGAAAAGTAAATGTGGGTGAGGTTAGGTACATGGACGCTGACTGTATATGTTAGGATATAAGCACTTCTGGTGAATGTAGCTTTGAACATTCTTTATTAAGACATCGTCGTAGTGAGCCGATGGTTCACTTGGAATGCATTTCCAATAGATTCTGCGTACTTCCAGGGCAGCCTATGCTCAAGTTTTTCGGAGCAGAAGTCGTAAAAGCTCAGTCGCCTCTGTCCAAATGAGTAGTGGAAGCTTACGGGAAGAACGATCGGGTATAAGAGGTGGGGCCTATTTTAGAGTCGTTAATCGCTGTCTAACTTCGTTAAAAGGGTGCTATTAGGGCTATGATGTTCTACTTTCTCTGGACTGGACTGTCACTTTTCCGTGCTGTTTCCTTTGTTAATTTAAGCTCCTAGGTGCGCGTAGGATGTGGTTTTAGTCAAGTAACCATCACTCAACATTTCTATTCCATTGAATCGTTTTATTTACAGTGTTTTTTACGGTCTTTTCCAAGCTGAACTTAAAATTATTATTCTTTCAATTTCTTTCTGGAACTCATTGGCTCATTGGCCGCAACGCGGTTCAAGTTTGGCTTAGCCATACAATGTGCTTGTTGAGTGTACTCTACAAGCTGTTCACAAATATTATTCTTGTTGTACTTTATGTGCAAGCAGAATTACGACAAGGATTTTCTGCATGGACCACATCCGAACCATGTGACGGGCCATAGAAATTTGTGCTGAGTGCCATCTGCCCCTTGTCTTAACTTTCATTGACTACGGGAAAACGTTTCACAACGTCGAAATGAATGCAATGCTATTAACGTCATCGATAGAATAGCGGTCCTGTGCTGCATATGAGCGCTAGGTGATTTTTGTCTGAACTGCAGCACAAAAATACAGCTTTTTCCTCGATCCCTTACCATATTCATAGAAAAAGTAGCTCGACAAGGCGACGCAATATAGCCAAAACCGTTCACTGCTCCACTGCAGTGGATAACGAAGTCACTCAAATAGGACGAGAAGGAAATCGGTAGTGATCGAAAAGATCTGTTAAATCGTTGGACGTTCAATGAAGATGGGGAACAACATGAAGGAGGAATTAGACAGAAGAAGAAGAGTTTGGGCCTCATTCGGGCCTCTCAGGGAAACCTCCGACCAACTCGCGGACCCGAACTCCACGTTCAATTTTTCGATTCGACAGTCCTCCCAGCGCTTTGATATGCAGTAGAGACGCAGAGTAATGCTTCAACTATCACAAGAAATCGGCGTACCACCTACAGAGCGCTTGAGCGATGTCTTCTGGAATTTAATCAGTACTTACAGCGTCTAACCGGAATGCTGCGCAACTCAGATCTTCGAAACCTTTCCCTTCTTAGGGTCAAGGAAAGGCACATCTAGAGTGAAACAGAGATGTGCCGGTCACATAATAATAGATGACAGATTGACGAAAAGAGCAGTGGAGTGGGCTCTAAGGAAACGTAGCGTATTCTTGGAGGATTACCCAAATGATGGGCTAACCTGTTCATGGGTAACGCCAGCCATTAGCATTTGCAGATGGAGGCGATTTTAGTAGTATGGAATGGTCCTCTCAAACGTCACTTTATTCGAAGCAGACCACGGAGCTGGCCATCGTGATAGAGAAACGTGTGGTTTTTTTTCCGGGAGTACGATGGTGCTCATTTTTTTGCGCTTGTGTAGGGTATGAATAGCGGCTTATTGGAATTCGTTTGTATTCATATGATTTACTAATTTAGTGCATCAGAGCGCATATTCTTTTTCCAGGTGGTGAAACACCTCGAAGGAACACTTCTACGCCCGGCTGGAGAAGTAGGCAAGCGGGACTGCCTGAAGAAAATCCACCACGGTCGCCTACTACTCCCAAAGTGGTGCGATTTTCCTGTTAATGCACTCTAGATCGTGTTTAGATAACACTGATATTTTCAGACTCAACGTCCACAACCGCCATTGCTTACATCTCACTCACAGGTATTTTTTTCTGCCTTTCTTCGACAGGATTAGTGGTTTTGAAGAGCACTTATAAACTCAAATTGTTCTAACTTAAAAGAACTCATAAGGGCTACCAGATTTTGGTGTTTTTAAGGCCAGTTTTGCCCATTTTTTGTTATGGCTTTGTATCTCGGCTTCTACTCGAATTTAATATAGTCTTTCACTTGTAATCCCCCTAATCATCGGCATCACTAGAATGTGGTACATCGTTTTGTGATATAAAATAATAGCTTTTCTTGCAGAAAGTGCGTTTTTCTTCCCATGTCTTTTTATTTTTTTTATTTTTTTAATATATTTTTCCATTTTATGTAACCCTTCTTCACATCTGCTTTTCGGATTCCAGCATTTCTCACATTAGATTCGTTTCCTCGCATACGTCACCTAATAAGGTGTTACAACTTTTGTGTGTGGCTTCGACAGTTGCTTAAGGATTTTCATTTCATCTTGAATGTCGTAGAATGCTGGGAAAGTCAATTCTCAGTGGCGTCCTGAGATAACCGGTTTAGAGCACTCCCAGTTGGGTTGCAGAGTGATTTTTTCTCGCACAAGTCTAGTACCAATTCCCCGACTCTGGAATGATGAGAGACTTAATGGGTTAGGAGAGGTTTTGAACCAGCACTGTGCTTCTGATGACCGACATCATTAGCACTGTGCTATCTGTCCTAGTGTTCTATCATTATTGGTAAAATACTTTACAATCATCAGTGTGTCATTACGAATTTGCCACCTTCTCAAGAGTTGTTGAATTTGAGGCATAAATTGGGTGCATTAAGGCAAGTCAGTGGAACTCCACCAAAATTGGTTTTTGCAGGTTTCGTTTTCTTGTTCAGTAATCGTGAACTTTTTAAACAGCATACATTTACTTCCATAGAAAAACACAAAACAATACAACAGCAGCTGACGTTTCGGCAGTATCGCCCTCTTCAGAGCCTGGAAGGGCATGCTGATATACAATCTACTAGGCCAAACGCTTCAGTAAGACTTACAAAAAGACGGAGAACAATTCTATGGTAATTATATGATCAACAGCTTCTTGAAAAACTCAAAGGTCTGCCCATTTCGCCAATATATTCATCTCCGCAATTATTACAAGAGATCAGGCATATCGTACCTGAACTCATGGAATCACTGTCCGTGCCGTAAGGGCAAATTACGCAATTTGTTGTTTCACAAAGACGGTCATACAGGCGGTTGCGAACTAATTGGCGACGTAGAGTAACCGGTGGTATTTCAACTATCGCTATCGATTCCTCTAGATCTGCCCTTCTTAAGCATCGTTTTATAGCTGCGCTTACTTCATCGCTTATAAAAGGCAACACAAACGGGATTTTGTTTTGGCCAAGTGTTTCGCGTGGGCGCGTCGTTCTCCTTGTAAACTTATCTCGTGGGGTTACTATTTCGTAGCCATTGGAGATGGCTATTTGCCGAGCCAAGTCGCGCGATTCTTCCTTTAGTTCCCTGGTAGTGCACACAGAGGTGGCTGTTCGAAACATGTTTCTCACAATCGCCCTCTTTGTGTGTGAAGGGTGGGAAGAAAGGAAATGAACAAGGATGTTCTTGTTACTTGGCTTTCGATACCACTTTGTCAGGTAACCGCTACTTGATAGGTTTATTTGAACGTCCAAAAACGGAAGCCAGTTTTTTCTCGGTTTCTCCCGGTTGAATCTAATGTACTCAGACTGCTCGTTCAATAATTCAAAGCATTTGTCCATCTCCTCCTACGTAGAGAAGACGACAAAACAATCGTCTACATATCTGCAGTAGAGTAGTGGCCGGAGATCGAGAACAGGGGCTTCTATCTTAGACATAAACACAACGGCAAGGCTTTGTGCCAATCGCTGTCCCATTGCCAACCCCCTTATTTGCGCGAAATATTTCCCAGACCATCTGAAAATCGCGCAGTTTAGGCACTCCTTTAAGAGAGCCATTAGCCACTGGATGGACAAGCTATGCATATTTATTTGTCCTTCATGTTCAACAAGAAGTTCGAAGATGGCTTGCATTGCGGAGTCATTCGACACGTTGGTATACAGTGCGGTAACGTCGAAAGACTCCATCACGTACGCGTTACGTAGACGTTCTAGGAACATTTGGGTGTTTGTGAGGTGAGCTGGAATGTGGGTATACTTAGCCAGTTGCTTAACCACATTCCAGCTCACCTCACAAACACCTAGATGTTCCTAGAACGTCTACGTAACGCGTACGTGATGGAGTCTTGTCGAGGTTAATAGAAAGTCGATCCTGGGAACTTTTGCAAGTTTTTTTTAGCAGTCCTTAAACGGTTGAAATGTAGTGCGAAATACGCTTCCTCATCAATTGAATTATTGTGAGAAGTTTCAGCCTTGCTCGTACAGATCGAGCTATGCATCGACGTAGCGCACGCCTACTTTCTATGCACCAGTCTACGGCTACCACATTTCTTAATTCACATTTCTTACATATGTATATGTATATATATATATATATATATACTATATGCTTACAACAACTTGCAGCACTTGGTGAATTGCCCACGACCTCAACCACCAGTGCAGTCATCTCAACGTCTCAAATGAGACGCGGTAATGAGTTTGGTTCCACCACAACGGTTCGTCCACTAATACCTGAACCTGCCCCTGTACCTTATCCGCCACCATTACCAACTTGTGCTGGAATCCCATCGGTCACTTTTCCATATGGTATGTTCACGTTTACCTCATTTTTAATGCATTCATAATTCCTAATATTTTTTTGTTGTACAAGTCAAATATGGGTAGTAAAACCAAGAAAGTTCAATTCGTTATTAGAAATGTGGAGTGTTAGTCCCACTACCAACATGTTTTTTTTCTCTCTATGGAGGGCAGGTAGCGAAATTCCCATTGGATGTATGAAACTCAAAAATCCAACGCGGTGCCCACTTTTTGTTCTTTTCATAACAGAAGATTTGTGCGGGGAAAAATGAGCTAAGAGGGAGAGTCGTATGCGACTTACAGAATCATCAACGGGTGAGACGGCGGGATAAAGTGACCATCGCTTGTCTCCTTATACTTAAAGTAGTGTTTTATCATAATATTACGTTTCGCCGTTTCCAAATTCATTTCTTGGTCCGTATAGAACTCACTCTTCACCACCTTTTATGGGAGGACCAGCAGGACAGTTCGTATTTTCTGCAATCTTTTATGTTCAAATACATGATTAGTGGTGCCAAAGAAACTAAAGTGTATTACTACGTAGGCAGGTGAAAACAGCATTTTCGCTAGTGTATGGGTTGTAGATCCTACGCAATTGTGACCTCCATCGGTCGTACATAAACCATTTGCGACAATGCCAAACCCAGGGATACCACACGTTGATCGATCTGGTTTGAACACAACATCGGCTGCGCAACTAAATCCAACCACCAGTACTCCAGCACGGAATCCGCCTGAACGTGGGGGTGATACGAAGTTCTTGGGAATCCTTCCTCTGCATACGGTATTACTTTGTCTTTTTTTATAAACGTTGTTGCTAATTTGTAATTCGACATAGGATTTCTACAGTATTCGTTGTTTTTCAGACCCTGGAATACTAATGCTAAGGAGAAAGCGTCAGTCGTCACGATGCGAAAATTCTGATTAAATTCACGCCGTCACGACGCGAAGGCTCACGTTAAGTTGGAATGTTCTGATTGCCATAAGCATATTGTTGACAAACAGCTATTAATTTCAAACACTTTGTAATCTTAAAGTTCTGGTTAGTAATTTTTCTCATGAAGTGTAAGAAATGTTTAGTGGTTTCTTTGATAAAGGAATTTGGAGGTTGCTGTGCATGCTTATCTACCGGTGTATTATTCATTTTAGTAAAACGTTGATTCAGAAAACAGTAGTGAGTCCGAATTTTTTCTTCCAAATTTTTTTGAATTCGAAAGGTATGGAGCATAGGGAATTAAGATTTTTTTTATCACTTCCATCTAAATCTACAATTCTGACCAAAGCACCTGAGCTCGAGGGTACGTTGATGGTGTCACTAATATAAGTGGCGTTCAAGCGTTGAAATTGGAAAAAACAGCGGTAGCGAAGAAGTCAGATGTTACTTGTTGTAAATTGGTGTCATCATCAAACAGGAATATGGAGCTAGAATTCGTAAATATTACAAAACTAGCAACCTAAAGAAGAATAATATCGAGCACTGGTGAGGAAACACAAGCCACACACACATACATACTCATGCACAGACATACACACACACACACATCACGTGTTCATCATACATCGATCTCGTGCATACACACGTGCATATATACACACGTGCGTACATACGTGAATACATACATATGTGCATACTACATGCATACATAGTCCATGTTTGCACGTGTGTATTTATGAAGTCGAGCACGAAAGGTCGCACGCCGAGATGTACAGTAGCACTGGTTCGGCCTCCTTTATCATATTTAAGGGAATCGTTACTTTATACTGCAGAATGGGTGCTCTTGTGCAACACATCCTATTTTAGAAAGAAAAGAAACTTGGTTTTTGGACCCTAGTTCTCTTGTTATCAGTGGAACTGCTCTCACCAATAAATGCACTGAAAAGCTTGGCAATTCGCGGAAAGTTCTAAAATCTCTTTCAACACTTTCTCATTTTTCAGTTCGGATTTTTGAATACGTGCCCGAACGACATTTACTTAGCTTGATGTGTTTATAATGTTTTAAGAATACTTAGTCTTGTCTCACATCAAGTAGACGTGTGACGTGCTTCCCTCATTCACCTGTCGGGGTCCTGAAATAACTATCGTTGCGATAGTTAAAATATCGCTGCCATTCGTGACACCATAATTCATCTGAATTTCTGCATATGTGCGTCTATGACTTACGTGTGAACCAACTGCTCTGCGTTCACTATGGAAAAGTTTATTCCCCACTACCAAAATTAAGTTTGAAACCATGGTATGTTCTGTTTTAGGTAGATGATATTTGCTGAGTAGTTTACTCAGTTGAAATAACGCTACGCACGAAGCGACACAAAGTTATCACAAAGGAGCAATGAAGAATTAGTTTGACGTTTCCTTGACAAAGAAAAACGCTGGTGCCGAATCGTGTGAAAACTACAGCAGATATTTTTAGAAACTGATGCCAAGAAGAATTCGCGGATCACAAAGATAATGGATTAAATTTAGAAAAGGTAAGATGATTAGAGCACGAGGAAAGAAAATCGACAGCCATTTCATTTGCGATGAATTGTAGGCATCTGCACATTATACAGTATTCATTTTTCAGTAAGTTGCATAGGATATTTTTTAATAAGAGCACAAGCCAATAGCCAGATTGCAATTATTCGGACTAGTCGGACAGGCATTGCAAACAGCAACGATCGTGTAGATGCTCTGTCCGACTACGTTCACGTTTAAACAGAACAAATAACTGCCGTAGCTATAGGATCGCTAAGATTCTAAAGACTCACGGATTTCGATACATGCAATAAATGAAGTAAAATCCCCTACAAAGTACAGTTGCACAACTCACAAATCTGTTCCTTCTCTTGAGAACCTGAAGAAGGGTAGTCGCACAGTGAAGACCTACCGGCGTCTACAGAGTTATTTTAGTAGGCACACAAACCTTGATAACCCTGATCGCCGTTCTTTGTGCATGTCCGCGTAAGTGGTATCTTATCCGGCGGGTGCCGGAGTGACTAACTAGCTAACGGACGGCTGGAAATAACGTCGGAGCGGCGAGAATCGCGTTTTTTGGGGTTTTAGTAGGCAACTCGTCCTCGCGCGGATAACTCGTCCGCGGCTATAGTATCCGGCGTCGGCTTTTGCAGGTGTGCGTGACTAGGTGATAGCCGGTTAGAAATAGCGAAAACTGAGCGAAAATCGCGTTCGGAGGCGTTTTATAGCGTCGGAACGGACAACTCGTCCACTTCGAGTGGGCGGTCTTTTTTGCGTTTTTCTCGCTTAAAACGCACTTTTGGGCGATTTCCTAGCTCCGATCTCCCTCTCCGGCCCGCCCCCACCCCATACCATGGACGGTGAGTTCATTAGTGAACATAACGATTGCCTGCATTAGCAGGAATAAAAACAAGAAAATGAATTTGTGTGAGAATGAGATATTGTAACTTATAAAACCACAATCGTTTAGTTAGAGTCTTAAACAGCTAGTTCTAAAGCTGGACCTTACAGTAACGACTTTAAAGTTTGGTTAAGGACAGATTTTTGTGGCTCACATTTTGAATGGTTCCTAGTACGTCAGTTGCAGCCGTTGTGAGGACATGGATCTTTTCATTGTAGCCAGGACGAGCAGCCGGCGTTGCCGGCCTTCAATCACATAATCTCGCATGATTAAGAGCTACTTGTTCTGGTTGGCAATCATACTCCTAAACATTGTGCTGACTTCACAGACAGTAAAAAAGAAAAATACTTGGACTGAGAAAGCCCAACGTCCTACTATCAAGTCCATTCGTGAGGTCGGTAGTGCATTCTCGTTTGGATATTGGCCGTTTCTTGTAAGACCTCTTGCGACAAGCGACCTAAGCAAAACACATGCACACAAAACACTCCCATAATCCCCAAATTTTATCGTAGTAAACAATTTTCAAAAAGTTTTTATTCGGACAAAAACTACAACTGTTTTAGCACCGCCTAGAACACGTGGCTTGGGCACATTCTCTTGCATAATAGAGCACCTGAAATTATTATGCATTACTAGAGCGGCCTCTCTGAAGCTGGGGCCGAAAGACCTGCTTGCGCTGGCTGTACTTCTTCTGGTTGTTGCTGTTGTGGAGGTTGTGGTTGTGGTTGTGGATGTTGCTGTCGGTGCTAATGTTATAGTTGGTCCCATATCGTTAACACATAATTCATTTTCACAGAAGGCGAAACTGAATCGGGTGTAATCTGCGTCGACTTGGCACAGCATGCCAGGCATATAAACTTGTCCTCCAAATTGCACGTTGCTGAATCGGTATTTTAAGCAAAACGCTTTTGTAGCTGTTAATAATTTGCTTTGTGCTACTCACGGCGACGGAAAAACACATGAAGCGGCTGCAGTATAAATGCACATAGCGCCAGAGCATCCAACAGAAATAGTGTTAGCCAGAATAATCTACGAAAGAGATAAGGTGTTGTCTTCCTCGAAATAATGCCGATTAGACATACATTAGCAAAATTCTGCAATGCAGCATTGCTGTTGAGGACATTATTAGATGGTCACATCACGTCCGAAATTCTGACCACAGCAATATGGCGCTTTGAATAGGGAATTTTCGATCGAATACCGACGAGTTTTGTCCAAAGCTTAATTTCTAAAAATTTTAAGATACAAAAGCGATGTTCGATTTTCGCAGTAATTTTAGTAAGAATTTTCTTCTGCTGAACTTACAAGTGATAATTGTTTCCGAATTGCTGTGGCACCTGCTCTTCAAACTTGAGGGCAGTTTTGAACGAAGTTTTGAGCTATTGTCTCCAGATTGCAATTCCATGCCTGTAGCGTCCAACACTAAAATCCTGCCTCATGTGCCCAGATGCGCTGATCTCATACGTATGAACGAGAAAATCATTTGCAAACGTATTATAAATTATGACACGAAGAATATTACCAATTTATCCGTGTTACTTGCCGAAGGCAAGAATGTCTGCACCTCGAATGGTCCCAGAGCAATACTCGGCATTCGGTTGAGCAGATCGAGAGCTCCTGTTCTATTCTGATCGCTTAACCTTAGATTTTGAGAACATCCAAACGCTTAATACAGATTAGTTAACTAAAACTACTCTCCGTCCCAGGCTGTAATATCTCCGCTGGAAAAAATCCACCTGGAATTCTTCCGTCGGAGGTTCGAGTTGTGATAGAAAGCATGAAAAAAGGCACAGCTCAAGGACGCGATAATATCACTGCCTATTTCCTTAGAGCTGGAGACCACAATTTACATGTACTTCTAGCAGATCATATGACAGACTACCTTCAAAAGGAAAAAAATTCCAGACCAGTGGAGAACGTCGCACACGGTCATCCTGCCCAAGAAAGGATACCGAAGGGATCTTCGTAACTATCGTCCCCTATGCTTGTTAAGTGTACTCTACAAGCTCTTCACGAAGGCTATCCTCTCGAATATCAAGGATATTGGACGAGGGGCAACCAGTCGAGCAAGCAGGATTTGGAAAAGGATTTTGCTGCATGGATCACATCTAAACCGTGTCCAGGGTCACCGAAGTTTGTCGGGAATACCATTTGCCTGTAATCATAACCTTTGTCGACTATGAGAAAGCGTTTGACAGTGTCGAAACGAATGCAATCCTATCAAGGCTCGTCGACCAAGGAGTGGAGCCGTCCTACATAAGGACTCTTTCCGACTGTTATCGGAACTGCACAACGAAAATACAGCTTTTCCATCGACTTCTCACCATACCCACAGGAGAACAGTTTAGACAGGGCGACACGATATCGCGAAAGTTGTTCAGTGCCGCACTGCAGTGGATAATGAAATCAATCGATTGGGATGAGAAAGGCATACGTATTGATGGAAAATTCCTATCAAACCTTCGTTTTGTCGACGATATTGTCATCTTCTCAAAAAGCACTAGCGAAGCAGAGGAGATGATGAACGACCTCAACGAAGCGGGGAAAAAGATCGAACTTCGCATAAATCGAAAGAAAATCCAGTTCATGAAAAACCCATGGTGCGAAAGCGTAAAAATTGAAATGGATGGCTCTCTCATTGCAGAGACCATCTCGTACGCTTACCCTGGGCGATCAATAAGCATGGAAAACAATGTGAAGGAGGAACTAGATAGAAGAAGGAGAGCAGCTTAGGCCACATTCGGCCCTCTCAAAGAAGCCACCGACCAACTGAGGGATCCGAAAAACCGCGCTCATCTCTTTGACTCCACGGTCCAACCAGCGCTCTGTTATGCTGCAGAGACGTGGGTTGATACTTCAACTACCTCAATAACGCTTCGAACTACTCACAGAGCGCTTGAGCAATGTCTTCTGAAATATAACCGGCATTCTCAATATCTAGCCGGTATGCGAAGCTCTGACCTTCGAAATCTGTCACATCTTCGAGATCCAGGAGAATATACATCGACAGCGAAACATAGATGGCCGGTCAAATAATGAGAGGAGTAGACGACAGATGGACGAAAAGAGCAGTAGAGTGGACTTCAAGAGAATGCAAACGTCTCCTTGGACGACCACCTACACGTTGGGCGGACGTGTTCGTAAACAAAGTTAATCGGCTGTACCCGCAGCCGCAGTTGTTTTACAGATGACGGTATGAGACTCGCAAGTAAACATGCTCGAAGAAGACCACTACCATGGACTACTACTGCGAGAGAAAGGAACGAATGGCATATGTGCTTAGGTCCGCACAGCTCGTGAAGACGGGCAGTCCAAGCATCCAAGTAAGTAAGTAAACGCGCAAAACTCTTGAGGCGTTTTGGATAAATTTCAAAAATCCAAAGATGAACCGGAAAGACGAATGCCTCGCTATCAAGCGCGACCTGGCGCCCTATTTCAAAATGATATTTTGTCCTCGGGGTGTCTCTTGCTCGCGACTCCACGAAAACAACGCGTGGGCCAGTCCCGCACGTAACATCACGGTGAGTGGTCTTTTTGTTCAATATGGCGTCTATTTGAAAGTTTGATCTTCATTAATACTTCAACCTTTTTTCCACCGAATAATAAAAATATTCAAATATAAAATACGTTCAGACTCTGAGGAAGGGGAAGTCGTCGAAACGTCAGCCGACCAACAGCATCAACAACAACGACAACGACAACGAAGGCCTTACCAACCTCGCGTCAGCTTAAGAAGATCAGTTTATAAGATCATAAAAATAAATATATCAACTATCTATGCCGAGGTTTATAGAAAGTCGGTCTTTCGAGCTGTTAAGAGATGTTTGGTTTCTTGTTTTCTGGCCGTGAGTTGCATTTGTTAAGCTCCGTTTTTGCGCAGTTCTACTCAGTACTGAATTTTATCTTGTTGCCAGGATGTGCACACCTATTTATGCAAGTTCTCAAATGATTTTACGTAGTTCCATCTAGTTTCAAGTTATCTAGTTGTGGCCGAGAAGAATTAAGTTGGCGCTACTGCGTAATCACTTCCCAAAACTTGTATAGTTCACGATATCCGCGTTTGAGTTGTGAATGCCTTCATGTGCTGTTGGATTGTTTGCTGTTGTCAGTCTATTAATTAGGCCCGGTAGGACCTCCATAGTACCGTAAACAATGCCGTGTGCTCTCTGGATCGTATTGTAACTTGTGCAATACCACTAGGGTTTATGAATTCTTTCGTTTATATGAAACGGCCCAAATGAAATCAGTGTCATTATCGTGAAGACGGTGTAACGGAAGCATTCGCTGTTCCGCAGTTCCATTTGGTCTTATCAAGTTATTCCGAAACTATGTCCTGTTTTAATTCCTTAATTTTGGGCACACATATCTTTGGGTTCATGCATCTATTAGTAAATAAATTTACCAGTCCAATCACTTTTTATTTTCTGTTTATTCTTTCATCACAGCAGGGTGTGCTGTGAAACATAGCTACAATGATGCTGAGACATTTGCAACACTCCAGCCCGTTGATGTCTGCGTTGAAGACCGAACGCGTTATTACCCTTTCCAGGTGCTAACGCGTTCACCACCACACCATGCGAGTCCTTCGTTTCGTCTTTCTCTCAGCCATATTATTGATCTAAAGGTGCTATCAGCAATCACCCATCAGCGACTTTGATCTAGAGAGCAAAAATCTAAATTGAAAGCGGTTAAGCTGAAGCTGTAGTATAAGTCACAATGTAATCACTATAAAAGATGACTGAGAGAAAAACGAGACGAAGGATCCATATGGTGTGGTGTTGAATGCGTTAGCTCCATAACGGTAATACCGTGTTCGATCCCCGCCGCAGGCACTTGCTGTCCGGAGTTTTGCAAATATCTCAGCATCATTGTGGTTTTATCAGTTCAAGTGAGATTCGTCAAGGTGGAAATAGACTTGCCAGAAAGGCACAGGTTGATTATTCCATCTTGATGAAATAGAAGATTTTCTGATTCGACTTTCTGAAGGTATTTTGGAAGCAACTGACAGGTGGCGCCTTTTCAGCAAATAACTGTTTACATGCTTAATGTCTATGTGAAGCATCCCCTGAGTATATGTGGTGGAGTAGAATTTCCGAAGGCAATTTTTTTAGCTTTCTAAATACACTTTCACTTAAACTCGGCATGAAGAATCCTGATATTTTTAGATCGTTCGGCTTACGCGAATTCTTTAAAACGTTCTTGCAACAGCCACGTGTAAGCCGAACAATCTAAAGAAATGCAATCTTTAACTTTTTATTTACTGTCTATTATTTTTTACGGCAGAGTATGATGTGAAATACAACCACTGTGATGCTAAGATATTTACAGAACTTGGACTCCAGGCCCAATTCGAGACCACGACTACCCTTTCGATGGGCTAACGTGTTGCCCTGTTTCTCACTACACCACCGAGGCCCTTGCTTTGCTCGTCGCCCAGCCGACATTTTTTTTAAAGAAATACATTTGTTTCAACTTCTACATCGTTTGCTTCCAGTGAGGTTAGTCACTTACTTTTGGAATTATTGCCCTTCTGTTGAACAATGCCCTCTGCAGACGTTGCAGCCCATGGTGATTTGTCTTTCAATCTCTTAACAACATTTATTTGTCATAACAGTTCCATAAAAACCTAAGACTTTACAAGAAGTTATAGTGCATTAGATAACGGTTGCAAAAAAAAATTCGATATATTAAGGATATGGTGCAGTACACGTATTATAGCTGGTTCGATCACGCAATGGCCCAACGAAACTCCACCTTTTGAGGACGGTCGACATATTTGCACCAGACATCTCTGAAAAGTGCGACAATCCACAAAGGCCGGTGACTATCTGCTGTTATCCTGGACGCTTGGGATCGCACTGGGATGCTTGTCTAAAGATTCCAAGGAGAATGAACTCGATTAAAATCGGACATTCATGGATACTTACTCGGATACTTGGATGGTCTGTCTTCGTTGGTTGTGTGGGCTCCAGCATAATTTCCGTTTTTTCGGAATTTTTCTCGTCTTGCCATTGTGGTTCCCTGGAGTTCCAAAGTCAGCTAGGCCAAAACCCGCCCAAGGTCGTTACCGCCACAGGGAGTCGCAGCGCTTGTGGATCAGAAGAAGCCTGCCACCATGCGAGTAGTTCGATATCGGAATGGTGGTGGTTCCCGATATTGGTTCACTCTTAATGGAAATGGACTTCCTGACAGAAACGCTGACCTCCTCAACTTAGGACCTCGGAGAGGTTGGATGTGTATCAGAGGGACATGAATGCATCCGACATTCAAGATGAAGATAAAGTCTTGACGTGGCACTCGAACCCACGTATAATTCAGAGAACTTTTGTACGTAATGGACAGATAACTACAAACCGAATGAAAGAACAAAGATACGCGCAATATGTGGTATTGGGATATGTAAACAAATAGGAAAAGGAGTGCATGGTTTCATTTGTCACCACGTTTTCGGCATTCAGTGAATCACACAATATATGTATGGCGATCTTGTCGTCGCTTTTCGTTAATTTTATGCACCGTTCATTTCTCATGGATCCTTCAGATGCGACCAAAAAGCCATTCGAAGCGGTTATGACAGCTCACAACTGCTTCTCTACTTACGTTTAGTTCTATCCTTCTCCAACCGCTGTTCATGTATCTGTTTCATGTAACGCTTTGAAGCGATCATCATGGGTGGTTCTTGGTCGTCTACGATGCTCTTCAAGGCTCTTAATATCATGAATCTTCCGCCTTCAGCCTTGAATCAATCGTCCAAGGCAAAATTCAGACAAAAAAGAACTACTCCAATTTACGCTTCTTAATGTTTACTTCGATGGATCAGACAGGACACGAATGGGAATCAAAAGAAAGAGCATAAATGATGCTGAGATATCTGCAAACATAGTTTAAAAACAACCTGGGATCCACGTTTTGTAAATATCTCAGCTTCACTGTTGTTGTACTTCACACAGTACCCTACCGCGAAACAGTAATGAGCAGTAGATGAAAGTTATACATCGCGAGCTTCTCAGATCATTTCCGTTGACGGGTGAACGCTGATGGCACCGTTAGGATAAAAAAATTGGTTCAGGTATAGGCAGAACGAGTGACTCAGTGGTACAGAGTTGAGCCTCCGGAAAGGGTAATCGCTGGTTCAAATCTGGCCTGAGGTACAAGTTTTGCAAATATTTCAGCATCGTTCTGGTTGTATTTCACATAATACCGAAAAAAATGATGGGTAGTAGATAAAAGTTACACATTCTGAAAGAAAAAGCGTTTAAAACCAGACAAAAACTTCACTGCAAGGTGGTATTAATTCTGAGCACAAACACATAAAACGAAAGATTTTTTTTGAAAGGAACCCTAATGTCAAAAAGAATTTTTTTACCTTTAATTTTTATTTTAGACGATGCGACATCACCCGTATGGATCCCAGTAGTTCCTGTATTTGATTGGTTTACCCAAATCCAAACTACATAAAGACATTCGAATTTGCGTCTCCATCCGTCAGCTGCTTGAGGACTTGGTGCTCTTTGTGAGTGTTACTGAAAGCTGATCGAGTGGATTCTCTCTGGAATCCCGTGTGAACCGTGCTAGGGCGTTTCCACGTAGATTGGATGGAGTGAGCTATCTCACGTTCCCTACAGCGCCCAACGTCCGACTCCTATGAGGTAACATAGTCAGGAATGTATAATGGAGATTTAAGAGGTTAACGCTGCGGCTTGAATTCGTTCCTTCTAAAGTGCATGATTCCACGTTATCAAGCTGTAATCTCAATCTGAAAAACGAACAGATGCTCTGATTTCAAATTTACATAACTACGTACCTCCGGTTTACCGGTTCATCGTGGCTGGAAGGTTTTTCTGGGTGTCAAGCTGAGATGTACAAGTAGGGTTCATTCCCCAGCACGGCCTTCCTAGCTGAGGAATGCGGCGTTTTCATCAGGAAACTCAACTAGGAGTAAATACTGAGATCCGCCATAGTCCTGTTATCAAATTAGCTGCATGGTGGCAAATCTTCAGATCCACAATGGCGGTTAATGCCGGGGTGGTGACGACCTAGGGGAAACTTTGGCCAGGCCGTACTCAGGACTACTCGGAACCACAATGGCTAAACTAGCAAAACTCTGAAAAAGCGAAAATTATGCTGGAGCCGCATAACCAGTGAAGACGGACCATCCAGGTATCCAAGTAAGCATACTTCCGGAAATTATCGATGCGATATTGCCATTGTGGTTGATGCGTCTTGTTGTGCTTTGACATTGATGTTCTCTAAACGACGTCAAGACAGTAAACACTCATTTGATATCGTGGTGTCGTCTTGCAAACTGTACCGCAACGTCAGAGATCGACTACCATCCATCAAGTTTCAAATGGTTTCACGTATCTCTACACGTTATCATTGAATTCATGGTTCTAACCTAACAGCACAAGTGTTATGCCTCACAAACGAGACAGAGAAAATGCAGCTTTAATGTATTCATGCGGTGATACCTTGTAATCCGATGATAATGCAACTGTATGCGTTCACATAGTTTGACATGATATGTTAATCACGATGTAAATGAAACGAGGAAAGAATGCAATCCTAGACTTCACCTAATTTCACGCTGTTATGTAAATGACTCAAGTGACGAGTGCGACTACCGTAACTTTAATTCGCACGAGTATGGGATGTGAACCGTCGCCGTCAAGCCAGGAACACTAGAAGCACCAAATGTGTTAGCAAACTCTTCCTAGTCTCCTTAACGATCCAGTAATATTGAATGTTTTCCCGTTTTTCCAAGAAATTTATCTACGACAAAACTAGTACTACAAAATCTTGATTGAAGTCGTATGCCTCTATCACATTAACACATGACGCCTAACACAGTGAGGTTTATTTTAGGTTTATAAGGTCTATGTTCGACGTCTCGACTGGAAAACTGTCTATGACCACATCAATTCCAGGAAACCATTCTTGAATAGACCTTATAAACTATACTGTGACAAATCTGTATCCAATCCACAATGATAGACGACTTTCTGTGATACGTACCTAGGAATGCTCCAGATTTCGCAGGACTCTAGAGCAAAAATTACTAAACCAGTAGTGTACCGTTACATAGACAATGTGCTAGGGTTAACAAGATTCCTCGTGCAACAAGCTATTCAAGCTTTCATTGTAATATGGCAACAAGTATGCCAACACCGTGTAGCATACAATTTTACCGCTTCACCAAATTATCGGTATTATTGTGTTATAAGAGTACGAAATACTTTCTTCCCTTAATTTAAGAGATCAAGTATCCAACTTCATTTCCAACCCGTTAAATAAGCTCTGAAGAGGAATTTAACAAGGTTGATGAGGTATTCCAAAGTCGAACTTTAGCAAAACTATGTAGAGATGAAGTGGATAAACTAGTACGTTGAACAGTCAGGCGACCTCGAAAGAAGTCACAGAGCCTAGAAACTAAACCTAGAAAAATAATTTTCAAATCTAGACACTAAAAACGAAAATGAAAAACTGTAGACATGCAACCTACGTAGAATTTTCCATCGCCCTATGATTTCAGCAAGCGATAATTCAACAACGGCAAAGGAAAGACTTGAGTCAAAGTGATAAAAAGAAGCAACATGGTTAGAAATTTGAACTCCTAATAAGGTGCTTCACATTTTCATAGGTTACAAAAGTGACGATGGCAGCCGGTAATTGTCTAAGGTTAGCCATTAAACAACCCTTATATAGACCACGGATACCTTCTCGTTTAAGTGTCATAGTTGTTGTTCGCCATACTCCTCCTGACTCTACATTATGATCCTAAAAAGCCGAGCTCTAGATATAATATAAATAAACTAATCTATGACAATTAAGAGCTTGTACCCAAATTATTTGAGGTTTATACCCTGATTATAACTTTCCTATCTCACATTACATAGACTGGAGAGATTTTCAATCAAAAGTCTACATTAGTAACGAAGCCGTTAAACATTGCTGAAGGTTTTGAATTTGTTATGATGTAAAGTAGGAATAGATGGAGAACATCTCATCGTAGTGAGTGGCACCGTGAAGTGCGTGGATACACCCTGGTACCACCACAATATTTGGCTAGTAGAACATCTTACAAATGTGGAGCTTGTATCTTTGATTTAGTTCTGTTATATTATCATACATAGTAACTCCTGATCCCAGTCGGTTGGTTAATCACAAGGCTGCATCGCGTCTCTCAACTAGCGCACGAGAGGTTAAATGCGGATTAAAAATGACCTCGTAGGGAGAAAAAAATGCACTCAAAATTAGCACTTCCCGTCTCTGATCTGCCAGTTTGAGAAATATCTTCCATACATCACCTATGCTCATCTTTTCACCTGTTGACCATTAAACAATAGAGAAGAGTGCCTGTAAAGTCCTCATCTGTCAAGTTAGTCAGTAGTTCTACGAACTTACTGAGCATCATATTTTTCTCAGAGGTTTTTCGTGAACACTTCTGGTCATCGCGTCTATGCTCCTAGTGCTGTTCGCTTCAAATTTCGTGCTATGCCAATTGGCTTTGAGATGCACCACGTCTCACACGCACTTCATTTTCGACATCTCGATGAATTTGAGACCTACTCCTATCTTTATCGTCAACTTAGGCTGGAATTTTTAGGATTCCCTCTACCACTTGCGCGATACAGGATACTCCTCTCATTTGCGCCTTCGATAACGCCGACTGGTCCTTCACTGTGATTACGTCGAGCCTATGTTTCATGTCGTACGATAAGGCTTAAAGAATCTTAGCAGAAAGGTGGACAGAGGTTATTTGTCCATCTCAATGCACTCTCAGTAATCTTTTAAATTCTCGATGAGGCGTGGAAAGGTTGGTACGATTGACCTGGAAGCGGAGTATGTAAACGCATATAAGATTCGAGGTTTCTCTGGAAATTTTTATTCCTACTGGTGAGAAAAAATTCAGAGTTGCCGTTTTTGTTTGCCTAGTCATGCATGTGATAGAATACCACGTGATCTCCCGACACCACTGGGGCTGATTCTATTGCAAGTTAAATGGCCTTCGACAATATTTCTATTTCTATTTTTATTTCTATTATTATTTCGGCAATACGTTCAGTTACAGCTTCGTATTTGTCTTGAATCTTGTTTGATCCTCTTTTCTTTTACTATGAAACGAGTTCATTTCTCCATTTCAACGGTCACATATTTTTTAATAAACTATTAACCTATTCACAATAATCACAACCTGCATTCGGGTTCTAAGCACTTGGTACGGGAAAGTAACCGTAGTTGCAATGGATTTCGAAATTGCCGAAAACACTAGGTAGTCTTGAGAATTCTGAAAATTAGAACAGAACCGACTCCAATGAAATCTCTTGTGTTTACCTATACGTACTTTACATATTTAGTACAAACAAATCAACTTCCAGTTGACCAATTAAGTAATCAATTTCTAAAAGACTATCTTAATTGTCTACTAGCATTAACTGTGTAAATATAATCACAATCTTAACTCTTTTATTTACTGCCTTTTTCTTCTTAATGGCAGGCTATGTTGCGAAATATAACTCGTATGAAATGCTGAGATATTTGCAAAACTCCGGACCACAGGTGTTTGCAATGGAGAACGAACACGCGCTGTTGTCCATACTTAGTTGTAATCACAATATAAGCCTCAGCTTAACTGGGTTCAATGCCGATATTGGCTCTCCAGATCAACCCTGTTGACGGGTGATTGCTGATGGCAAAAAAGATCGATAGAACTAGCCGAGATACACGCAAAGCGAAGGACCCGGATGGTGTAGTGGTGAAGTGCGCTGCTCCTCGGTAGGGACAACAGCGCGTGCTCGTTCTCCATTGCATACACCTGTGGTCCGGAGTTTTGCAAATATCTCAGCATTTCATATGTGTAAATATAATTCATTAACATATTTATAAGCATGTCGGGTGCCTAGTTGACACATCGGTGATCCCATCATTTCGTATTGGTTCCGATCACCGCCTTCGAAGATTCGATTCAGCCATAAGCTGGAAAAGAATGCACGTCATCCACTACGAGGAAAAAGTCTAACTGTATACGATGAGAACATTCTGAACGAAGCCCTATCGACTGGCAGATTAAAGAAGATCAGACCGAAGACTACGAGCTGCTTGTCGAACGACTGAAAAGCTGTGCCTAACTCGCATCAGTTCCTCAAGCAAGAAGATCGGGTGGCATCTCCATTACCACTAAGGAGTTGCTCGAAAAGAGAAGAAAACAGAAGCTTGATCCGACTGCAACACAATTAACATGGCTAATAATAAATGCCAGCTACAGAAGAGCTTTGCAGGAAGATCTAAAACGGTGCAAGCAGAAGAAACTACTGGAAGCAGTAGAGAAAAAATGTCGGAACTTGGGTGACTATAGTGTTCCGCTGTCAGTCCTGATGAACAAAGATGGGATCTTCAAAACTTCCCGCCATGATATGGAATTAATAGCGGAAACGTTCTACACCAACCTTTTCCGTTCCACAATCCACGTCCCGGACCCTAATATTCACGCTAGAGAAAAACCACCTGGAATTCCTCAGTCAGAGGTTCGAGTTACGATAGAAAGTATGAAAAGAGGCACAACTTCAGGACCCGATAATATCACTGCCGATTTCCTTAGAGTTGGAGGCCACAACTCACACGTACTTCTCGAAAACCATATGACAGCCTACCTTCAAAAGGAAAAAATCCCAAACCAGTAGACGACGTCGCGCACGGTCATCCTGCCTAAGAAAGGTGACCGAAGGGATCTTCGTGACTACTGCCCAATATGGTTGTTGAGTGTTCTCTACAGGCTTTTCACGACGATTATGCTGTCGCTCATATCAAGGATATTGGTTGAGGTGCAACCAGTCGAGCAAGAAGTATTTCGAAAAGGATTTTATTGCATGCATCATATCCAAACTGCGTCCAGAGTCATCGATGCTTGTCGTGAAAACCACCCGCCTCTAGTCCTAACCCTTGTCAACTATGGAAAAGCATTTGACAGTATTTCGAAACCGACTTTCTCTAATCCTCGGTGTGACTAATCAATATGTATTCTTTCTTGATAAGCTTGCAAGAGGTTGATAAATATATTTATTTTCGGCTAACGTTTCGACGTCTTCGTCTTCCTCAAAGCCGATGGTCCGAGTCGATGGTCCATGATTGTTGTTCGTCTCGACGTTGCAGCTTTGCCTTCGTGTCGAGCCAGGTCTTCCTCAGTGAGCCATCTCGAATGAGGCATCCTCACTCAGTGATACCCTTTTATGCACGATACTGACCTGGCTCGACACGAAGGCGAAGCTGCAACGTCGAGACGAACAACAATCATGGACCATCGACTCGGACCATCGGCTCTGAGGAAGACGAAGACGTCGAAACGTTAGCCGAAAATAAATATATTTATCAACCTCGTGCAAGCTTATCAAGAAAGAATACGCATTTGACAGTGTCGAAACGAATGCAATCCTATCAACTCTCATCGACCAAGGAGTGGACCCGTCCTACATAAGAACTCTGTCTGACTGGTATCGGAACTACACCACGAAACTACAGCTTTTCCATCGACTTCTTACCATACCCACAGGAGAAGGGTTTAGACAGGGCGACACAATGTCAACAAGACACAACATCGCCAAAGCTGTTCAGTGCCGCACTGCAGTGGATAATGAAGTCACTCGATTGGGATGAGAAAGGCATATGTATTGATGGAATATTCCTATGAAACCTTCGTTTTGCCGACGACATCATCATTGTCTTCTCAAGAAGTACTAGCGAAGCACAGACGATGATCAGCGAGCGAGAAAAAAGAACGGACTGCGCATAAATCGGAAGATCCAGTTCATGAAAAATCCCTGGCGCAAAGGCGAAAAAATTGAATTGGATGGCTCTCTGATCGCAGAGACCACCTCGAACGTATATCTTGGGCGATCAATGAACATGGAAAACAACATGAAGGAGGAACTAGAAAGAAGAAGGAGAGCAGATTGGGCCGCATTCGGCCCTCTCAAAGAACCCACCGACCAATTGAAGGATCCGAAAATCTGTGCTCACCCTTTCGATTCTACGGTCCTCCCAGCGCTCTATTGTGCTGCAGAAACATGGGATGACACTTCAACCACGTGAAGAATGCTTTGCACTACTCATAGAGCGCTCGAGCGATGTCTTCTGAAATATAACCGGCATTCTCAATATATAACCGGAATGCGAAGCTCTGACGTTCAAAATCTGTTACATCTTCGAGATCCAGGAGAATATACATCGATAGCGAAACATAGATGGGCCGGTCACATAATGAGAAGGACAGACGACAGATGGACGAAAAGAACGGTAGAGTGGACTCCAAGAGAATGCAAACGTCCCCTTGAACCACCTACACGTTGGGAGGACGTGTTCGTAAACAAAGTTAATCAGCTGTGTCCGCATCTACAGTTGTTTTACAGATCACGGAATGAGACTCGTAAGCGCTACCATGCTCGAACAACCCCACTACCATGGACTACGATTGCGAGAGAAAGAAACGAATGGTAAATGTGATGGGGTCCGCACAACTCGTGAAGATGGACCGTCCAAGTAACCAAGCATTTAAAATCACATGAGTCATTTATTACTCAAGCTTAGCCGGAAATAGCTTGGCCTTTCAACTTTGAATAAACATGTCTCAGCTCATATTAAACCGAAGAAACCTTGCAATCTACACATCTTTTCCGGTATGACATGTTTTCTTATTGTACAACTCTGGAATTCAGACTTTCTAGAACTCAAAAATCAGCTTTTCTACGTCTTTTTTTCTACGGACGCTCATACCTAGGTCAGCCAAGGCCAAATATGTGAGATTTTGTCCATCGGAACGCGATTAGTGTCTCTGCAGGCGTCGTTGACATTTCTTGTTGTTGTACTTGTGTAAGAAAAAAATCATAGAATTGATCCATCTGTGTACCTTGCTTTATTGATAAGCTATCATGACGTCATTACCAATATCTATCCGGCTAACGTCTCGATGTCTTCGAATTCCTAAGAGCCAATGATCCGAGTCGATGTCCACCGTCCTTCGTACTCTCGATTTGGTTCTGAGGAAGACGAAGACGTCGAAACGCTAGCCGAATAAATATTGGTAACAACCGCGTGCTAGTTTATCAAGGAAAGAAGGTACATTGATTATTTATATAGACGTTAAATGGAAGTCTGTTCACAATGGTTCTTCTATAATTTTATGAAAATCAGGGTAAAACTGTAGAGAAAATATGGTCCAAAAAAATATTTGCGACATATCAAAGTCCCTTGCAAAGGTCTCTCAAAATTTCCGGGATTCATCGAAAACCCATTTTAAAGGAAAATATGCATTTCAGTATAAAAAACACGTACTAAAGGAGCGTCCCAGGGCAAACCTAGCGTTTGACAGCGCCAAGCTTTGAGACGATTGTATAACATAAATTGTAAAGCACCATGAGTAGTTCCGAACAATCCTGGCACAAAACCCTGAATTAAATAGCATTTCTTGTCTCAATAAATCGTAAAATTTAAAGTTATTCATTCTCCAGAAATTTCTACTGAAAATACTTACTTTATATAGACCTTTAACACCTTCTTCTTTGGAAATTTTGTGCAAACATTCCAACATTCCAGAGTACTTTTTCGCAGTGCTGGTCTCGTATTGGAGACAAAGCCTAGGTATGATAAGTTGGAGATAAAACTAAATGTGACAACTTCTTCATGTATGTATGTATGTATGAATGTATGTATGTATGTATGTATGTATGTATGTATATGTATGTATATATGTATGTATGTATATGTATATATATGTATGTATATATATATAATATACATACATACATGAAGATATATACGTCCAGTTCCCTTGCATCATCTATAAACAAACGGATCTCGGTAACAGAGCAATCCCCAACCATTAAGTGCTGCTACCACGTAACGTACCCACAGGTAACGGACTGGGTGTTAAACGCGGATCAGAAGCAAGCTCGTTAGGCTCTGAGACGTAGGTTTCCGCGAATTCCGTGTTTAAGATGTGGAAATTTGACACATACCTTCTACTTACGCAGACATTTTCGTGCATGCATTTGTAGTGGGTGTATGTGTAGAGTATTATAGAACTCCATTCGGCCTAGTATTAGCCTAGGAAAGGATCGGGAGCTGGCTGAGAGCCATTTCCAACAAATGTGTTCTGCATATACTCTGATGACGACTGATAAGCTACCCGCGATTACACGGAGACCCACGTTGAAAGCTCGGCAAGCTACTGGAGTGTATAAAAATCCGAACAGAGTGAAATAGATGGGTCTTACTCCTCTGACTCCAAAAAGGCCCTTCTTACGGCAGTGTTGGCTAGGAGCAGCACCGAAGTGCCAAGATGAGGAGACAAAACCCGTCAAATATCGTTTTTGTCAACGGAGTAGATCTGCTCGTCGGGAAATGCGACGATAAAGGCGGCGCTGGCGTCATCACACACGCACGTTTGACCATGAACAGCGACTCTTACAATTAACGATGTTTTTATGATTGAAAAAATCGGTAACAGTTAAGATAATCTTCCTCATGTAAAGCAGAACACTACGCTATGATGAGAAGTACGTAAAAACCCTCCACAATTACTTTCAGAAGCTCTGCAAAAATAACATACCCTCCATAAGCTCACCACTTGTTATTTTAATGTTAAGATTGCACTCGTCACAACGTGTGATGAACTTCAAACAACGATCTACAGATTAGAATGCAGTGAAAGGATTAGCGGCTGCCTCAGCTTGTAGTGACCAATACTATTCATGACAACTAACAATTCCATAAGTCCTTTTATCCACGTTGGATGTGGAAGCCTCCAAACAGAGGGCAAGAAAATGAGATGCACCATGGTATGTCACAGTACCACAACAGCTTGGTTTTGCTTAACCAATCGTCGTTAGCACTACATTTTACACAAGATTGGACAATTGCCTTCTTCTTTCAAGGCTGCTTCCTTCACATAAAGAACGGAACATCACAATTTTCAAGCGACGAGACTCGAAAACCACCATTAACTTGTATGTATTTAGATCAGTCAGTAATTGGGAAAACGAAATTACCGAGAACATTGATGAAGAATTCGATCGGCTAATACTGCCCAATTGGAATTGCAAAACCCGAAGGTAATCATGAATTCACTTCCGAACTTCAAAAGCACTGGAAAACAGCGGAAAAAAGAAAGCTTAGGAATAGAAGAGCAAACGAGAGAATTCCCAACGCTCGCCGAAATTTCGCCAATTAAAAGACAAGAAGTCGCACCTCGATGCTGAGACGAAACAGTTAAGACTTTAGAAAGGTTGCAAAGGAAGCCATCCACGACTACTAAAGTGATCTCTTCAAAAGCTACGCCCTCCTCCCTCTACAGTGAATTAAGGAGAATAGATATGCCGTGCTACAAGTTGTGAACTTCGAAATCCAGCAAGCTATCTTATCGATGATGAGTGGTACAATATCTGATTGAGAGAGGATTAGCGAGGAAAATCTCAGGAATCTATCGCCAGCCCTCATCAACACAGTGGCTCATTACACATTACCTGTCGGAATTCATTGCTCTTAATTATTATAAACAAGCAAGACCATTTTGTTGCAAAAGAAGGAGCCATTTCACAATATCTGCATTTATTTTCCAATTTACCTGCTCCTTTCATCTACAACCTCTTTCATCTAGTCGTTCTCAATAGAAATAAAGCAACATTGGGCGAGGCGTCCATGCACATAAGCAAGGTTTCGAAAACAGTTCAGTACGACAGACCACATCGACACAGTAACGAGACTCATTGAAGTATATACAGGAAACTGCTTCGCCTCACTTTCTTCTAATAAAAAAGCTTACAAACCAATTAAGAAAAAAGCGGAAAATCTGGACATGCAACGCATTCAAACTCGGTGCATTAAACTCCTTCATAGGCTATATAACATCTTCTCAAACAAAGCTGAAACAAGACATAATCGGTGAAATGGTTGTGGGTAGTGGAGTGGTGCCGATTCCGCTCATTATGAGCATGGTGCAGGTCCAAGCTCGCCCAAGTTCACCAGTCCTCTCATCAATCTGAGGTAGAGAAATTGGTACCAGGCCCGTCTGGGAACAAATCACTCTCTGCAGTCCAAGTGGAAACGTTCTAGCCCGGCTAGGCCACGACTCCAGGGAGAATCAACTCGAGCACCACTGAACGATACATAAAGAAGACAATGCCTAAGCAGCAGCTAAAACTCACACGCCAGAATTTCGAAGACCTTCGTGGAAGAATGTTAGGAAACGAATCGAATTCAGGAAATGCTGGGATTCGCAAAGTAGATATGAAGACGATTGGTGCAAAATAAAAATAATAGAAATATCAAAGAAGTTTCGACAAGTTGTTACCATCATTCCAAAATTACAAGTTTTATCGATAACCCTGGTTTATCGATAAACATACGAAAGATTGGTGCAAATCTTTATTGTAGCCAACGGTTTGGTAGTACCCCTTCTGCATAGACATGATGAAACGAGTTGAGTGCACATAGCACTTGTTTCTTCATGTTATGTCTCCCAACAGTGTCCTTTTATAAAAAACGGCTATTTCTCACTCTGATCATCTGACCTAATCCGATAGTTCCTCAGGATACAACACAGTTTCTGGTCGATTAGCAACCGATTTTTTTTCTTTTCCACGACGACAATCCATTCTGCAGCAGTCGGATTTCAATTAGTTGGCATATAGTAGAGCAATAATCTCAGTAGCAACTTTCAGTTGACTTGGGCATGAATAATCAATATGTAGGTTTACTGACAAGACTGGATGAGCATAACCGCCCAATCGTCCAAAGAACATCCTGTATTTCAGGAAGCTGCGAACTGAGGTCAGGTTACTCTGCTGCGGCAAGGAACGTCCTGTATAAAAGTGCAAAACTGAGTAACACTACTTTAATATGCATTCTTTCTTGATAAGCTTGCACGAGGTTGATAAATATATTTATTTTCGGCTAACGTTTCGACGTCTTCGTCTTCCTTAGAGCCGGTGATCCGAGTCGATGGTCCATGCTTGTTGTTCGTCTCGACGTTGCGTCTTCGCCTTCGTGTCGAGCCAGATCTTCCTCAGTGAGCCATCTTCTCGAATGAGGCAAGCTTATCAAGAAAGAATACATATTGATTAGTCACACCGAGGTTTAGGGAAGGTCGGTTTCGAAATAACACTACTTTGTTTTTGCGGTACACCACTCGATTTTATTAGACTCGATGTCACGACTACGAAGACCTACAAGAAGGAAGGACTGCTGTGGACAATCGATTCAAATCACCGTGGCTTTGAAAAAGGCGGTGCAGTGGAAATGTTAGTCATAATGAAGATTCCCATCAATCTTGTTATCAATAAATCAAGACTTTGATTATCCACTTTTAGGCTAAGCAGAAACCGGGATGGAAACTGTCGAGAACGTTATGTGGAAACTAAATTGGAATGGTACGAGAGTGAAAATCAATTCTTCGCAGTGACATCACTTTTCATTTGACAATGTAGGTTTTATAAATCGAGTATTAACAAGGCAGAACGCATGCTGCTGGTGGATTTTGATAACGCTTGTGGACTTGGCCTTCTACTAAATCTCAGAACGATGTTCATGAGAAACGAATTTGCTCCTGATGCTCCATCCATGCTTCACAGAGTTAATATCTCTAATTATCAGCTATGCGTATCTGGGTCACATAATCAACATGATATACGATTTAGCAACAGGGATGAGTAGGAAGATCCGAGGTGCTAATGACCTTACAATATCGATAATGAAGTGAAGAAAACAGAGAACCCTTCCCTAGATACCCTAAGACAGAAATAATGTTATGCGAATCCCTATGGCGAATAGAACCAACTGGCCGCTTTCGCTTGCGAGGGATGCGAGGACGACTTTACGGGATCCTTTCCGAGTCGTTCAGCATCAGTGGGAGAATAGTTAACATGTGACACATCTTTAAGTACATGCATATATGCACTGCTTTAGTGGAATTCATTGAGTTTTATTTTGCATTATTTTAGGAAGATTATTCGGAGATGTCTATAACAACAAAGCTTGTCATCTATTCAGAAAAGCACAGCAAGATATCCAGAAGTATATCCCAAATCCCGATGCTGAATACATGTGGATGTGCGTTCTTGAAAATAAAGGCCGTCATACGTAAAACGTAGTACTTTCTGTATTTCGAATGAACAAATAGCTCTGTCGCGTTAGATGGACATGTAGGGGCTCCATATGAAATTACCCGAATAGCATGAAAATTAATAAAATGACAAGTAGTTCGGATCGATTTATTTATTTTTGTGTCTATGATTTCAACATCTACCAACCGCGTGTTTATAAAACAAGTTGGTTGCAGAATACCTTGTTTTTGTCACCCAAATCGGATTTGTGAAGCACATAACAGCAGCTCCGGCGAAGAAGCCACATAAGAAGTTATTCAAACTTTCATTTGAAGAGTGAAACGGCACCATCGCCTTTATTTTATGATACCTGAACATTCCTTTTTAGCAAGAGATTTTATCAGGGAACACAAGAACGGAGTCGCTTATACCATTCCATGTAAAGTCCCCACGATAATGCTGCGCCAACCATATTCGGTGTAAGACCTTGATAGAGTCCACGAACGCCTTCGGCTCGAAATATGCATTTGGTTGCATCGATATAGCTCTTGTACTGAGGTCGAAACACACCACCTTCATTAGCTGTAACCAACTGGTTTACAGCACTGGTTGCCGTTTCAGTGATAGAAAGCACAAAACTTTTACCAGAATAGCGAATCCTGAGAAGATCCATAGGGTGGCATACTGCGGTGCTGGCCACTCCACCAGCAAATCCTCCAATTAAGTGTTCGTACTTCTGCAACAGTGATCTTCGTCCAATCGTTTCACCAGTCATGCACACTTAAAAAAATCCCATCATAATTATAACTCGATTCAGTATAACTGACTCTATATAACCACTACAAAAAAAATTAAAGGATAAAGCTCCCGGCGTCCATCTACCCCTGAGGGATGCGCCATGCATTCGACTTCATTTGGCATCGTTATAAAGGATTGGAAACATATCTGGCCTTTACATTGACTCGCGGTGGTCCACCGATATATCGAGCCAATGCTGCTATCCTCCCAGACAAGTGTGGTACCAATCCTGCGACCCCGGGGAGATGGAGAGCTTGGTGGACCTGGAACGCAGGGATCGATCCATGTGCATTACATGGCGCCTCCGACCACTACAGCTCATAACCACTATGATGCTGAGATATTTGCAAAACTTAGATGTATGCTCCACAGATAAATTCCGTTGACGGATGATTACTAATGGCAGCTTTAGGAAGAAAACTGGCTGAGAGATAGGCAAGGCAAGGACCTCAGTGCTGCCGTGGCTGACACATCAGCCCTGGGAAAGGAATGCACGACTCGATCTGACCTGGAGTCCAAGTTTTGAAAATATCTCAGCATCGTAGTGGTTGTGTTTCATATCGTGCCCTACCATGAAAAATAAATGGAAAGTAAACATTGTTACTCTATATAGTCTATTAGGGAGTTCTCTTCCCATATTAACAGTACCACAAGAACATGTTTATAACACATGACGCCCCGTATGGACACTATACGACTTGGATAGTTTGATGGCCTGCCTCACTGGTTGTGCGGAACCCAGCATAATTTCCATTTCTCGGAGTTTTGTTGGTTTACCCACTGTGGTTACCTGGAGTCCCTAGGTCAGCCTAGCCAATGTCTGCCCGAGGTCGCCACCACCACAGGCAGTCGTCGCCATTGTGGATCAGAGAGAGATTTGCTATGCGTGTCCATATTCAATCTAGTGGGATGGATCCAGAGTTTTTTTTCTTACCACACTATGTATACTCGATCGATATATAATCGAAAGCACATCAAAATGGTACCGATGAAACCGGAAAACTCATTCTGTACACTTATCGATCTACAAGGAACTTGTTTCGAAGAAACTCTTTGACCAGTAAGCTAACTAACCATTAACTGTTACTTCATTCTAATCTCCATGGTTACTGTATGGAATGTGGGGCTAGAGGAAGCACCGAAACAGACTCAGCATAGGGGGTAAAATACTTCGAAGTCCTCAGAGCAATGTATCTGCATAATGGACCATAGTAACACACAGTAAATAGTAGCATACATATCAATGATACCAATAGAACGGTAGAGAAAAGACTCGCATTCGCTTCGGTCAGGCACGCAAAACAGCACCGGAGAGCTTGGGATAAATGGTGAAAGATGAAGGATAGAGTGTTCAGCGTTAATTAATCCTTTAGGGATGAACCGCACACTCAACTTGATTGAGCAGAGGTGATTGAATGCATGCTAAGTCAATACAATGTCATGTAGTGGCCTTCTCATGCAGGAAGCCAGTGATTCCATCCTGGCCGAAGATATGTGGTACCAGTATGTCGACCATAGAGAAATGTGAGGCTTAGCCAACCCAGGGGGAGGGATCGAACTACGCACCATATGAGTATTGCAGGACGCCTTTAACCCCTGTGCTTTACACACAGAAACATTCACGTATGGAGCTAATTAGAAGGTGAGAGGCTCTAAATTCAGTCATTTATAAGTGCCGTTCAAAATTCCCTCAATTACTTGCCAACTCAACAAGACATACTTTATGCACTACTTTCCATCTTTAAGAGAAATACTGTAGAATAGCTGCTACGAGTCAAAAACAATACAATGACAGTATTTATTTGCAACCAAAAATCTTTCTGTTTTCCTAAACTTAAATGATTTCGACGGCTATCCAGGAAATAAAAAGAATAGTTCCAATTACGAGACGTATACGTATCGAATGGTCCACCGGTCTATTCATAAAGCTGTCCTTAGTAAAAATACGAACGATATCAAGTTGATTTAACACTATTCGGTAGAAGGGCGCGCGGTCTTGCTATCCTGTACTTGGTAGAAACCTGAGGCATCTACAGCGTACATTCTCCTCTCATCTAAACTTATCAAATTGTTTACGCCTATCGTTTTGGAAGACCAAAACTTTAAGTTTTTTAAAAATTCCTAACCACTACACGGCAAGGACCATAGTTGTCCTGGAATTTTGAGATTGAATTAAGGCACAGAATAATTGGAGATTCAAAACTATATAAAACTGCTTCCGACATGCAAACCACCTTAATGGAATTTGACTGCAGTAAAGACTTAGTCTCTGTACTCACTTAATTCTTCTCTATAAATCAGTGAACAGAGTAAAGTGAACTAGTCAAAATCAGGATTCGCTCATTATAGTGACACAACTTATACAGTTTGCTCATTAAGTCGCTAGTCCTCAGAACAGGACATATATAAGTACAATTGCTAAAAGCACCTATAGGTCAATAACGGCTGCGAGAAAATCGAAACAAAGGATTCACATGCTGTGGTGGTGAACACGTTAGCTCCGGAAAGGGTAACAACGAAGTTCGATCGCCGCCGCAGACACCTGCGAGCTTCGGAGTTTGGCAGATATCTCAGCATCATTGTAAGTGTAGAAGTATTAAAACAGTACTCCTTTGTCTCATCCGACCAAAAACTCCTCGTAAAACATTTTACAGATTTCTCCGGTATAATGTTTCATAGTTATGAGTAAGACGGCATCGATGAACACCACACCATAATAAATACACAAAAATTACATGTATGCAGGACAGTTCAACATTTTAAGACAAGAGACATTTGATAGTTGTATCTGTGAAAAAGATTTTATTAAGGTACGAAATAAAATCCATGACGTTAAGTAGAATTAGCTCTGGACATTGGAATTACACCACACCCGAGAATACCACTACCACTCCAAATCTGTGGATAGATCTCCAAACGTACTGCACGCCCTCTTCGTAACGTCGTTACACAGAGCTTCTTCTAAAATAGATGGCCAACAATGGAGTAAAACGATGGATCAATAGATATTCTCGTATCGTCAACGATTAGATGTAGATTAAGAGCTCAGTAAAGGTACGCACTCCCTCATATTTATTGGTCGTCAATGCAACTTCCTTGGGTTCTTTGAAATTCCCAGCATGTAAGTCACCGTACTGTACGATCAAATCACCAGTTTTTAAACCTCCTTTTGCAGCCGGTGAGTTAGTCTCCACTGCTGTGACCTGAAAACTGTTCGGGCTACTCAAGATCAAGACATCATTGGTAAACTGTAACTTTACAACACTCACTTTCAAAAAGGGCTCGTTCGAAGTACGATGGATAATCGTGGGCTGAAATTCCTACGAAACTGACACTGTACCGTAAAGAAAAGGGTGAGAGAGAGGAGGAGGAGAGAGAGAATAACAAACAAAAAATACCTCAAACAATAAAAACTGTCAGTGTTAGCAAAGCTACCTTACTTGTTCCATTAAAGTTAGAAACATCTTTGCAGCATTCCGCTGAAGCTCTCTCGTCTATCACTTCATTAGACGACGATGATTTCGACATTTTCAATTTGTATAGAGCATGTGTTTCTTCGATCGCATCCTTAATTTGCTCCGAGAGTTCCTTGCGAACGTTCCTTTAATCACACAAGGATATGAAAATAAATGTGTTACGATTGACTTAGTAAATCAATTAGAGGAAGTATCCTCAAACTAAGTAAGAAACATCAACATAATTCAGGAACTGTTTGAGGTAATGATATCTTTTCCCAAATACAAGTAACATTTACAAAGTATTCATCGTTTTCTCTCTCAGCAATCGCAAGGTTGTTAAACAGCATACGTTTACTTCCATACAATAACACACATACAACATAATCGTAGCTGACGTTTCGGCAGAATCGCCTTCTTCAGAGCCGCTTTTTTCACCTTTCTTCCAACGAGCAACCGCTCCTAGCCGCATATGGTTGACGACTCTAATCGTCAATGGTTGTGTTGTATGTGTGTTATTGTGTGGAAGTAAACGCATGCTGTTTAACAACCTCGCGATTGCTGAGAGAGAAAACGACGAATTCACAACCCAGTGCCGAGGTTAACAGAAAGTCGATCCTGGATACTACTTACAAAGTATATTAGAAAGGGAAAGCAGTATAACCGATACATTTTTCAGCCTCTTACTACCTCAGACAAATGATAGTGTGGCGAGCTTTTCGAACAGCCCAGATGTCAATATGACTAAACGGATATCCCTCCGGGTCAACGAGTGGAGAATCCATTGTGCACCCATTCTGAAACGAATTATGAAGCTGTTTTCTGCTACGGTGTAGTTACAATGCATCATCTTACTCATCAAGATACTTACCTACTCATTTGGATACTTGGATGACCCGTCTTCGTTGGTTGTGCTTGCCCCAGAATAATTTCCATTGTTTCGGAGTTTTGCTAGTTTAATAATTGTGGTTTCCTAGAGCCACAAGGTAAGTCTAGCTAAAGTCTGCTCCAGGTCTTCACCACCACAGGCGGTCGCAGCCCTTGTGGATCAGAGGGTGATTTGCCACTACGCGATTTGTTTGGTACCAGGGCAGTGGTGGATCGTGGTATTGGCTTACAGAGTAAGCAGCTGAGCTTCCTGATGGAAACGTCGGACTCCTCCTTAGCTTGGTAGGCCCTGTCGGGGAGATGAATCACCCCCGCCATACATCGCAGCCCAACACGGAGGAACACCACCTAGCCATGATGAGGCAATACATTGTTGGGAGGTAGTCATAAAGATTATAGCATTAAATAGGTCCAAAAAAACTGGTAGCCAAACAAAACTGCGGTCTATTTGTTACAATTTTCGTAGACACTCACAGCCACATCTGTGCACAAAGATAAAACACACTTCGTGAACAAGAAACTTCAACTTATTTGTAACAACCAAGAACTACAACACTTACTTCCGCTAGAATCGCCAGATTGTCTTCAATCTCAGCATCGAGTTTATCCCTTTCTGCCATAAGTTTTTGCGCCTTTTCCTTTGATTCCATTCCTAAAAAGTAAGGCACAAGACTGAATATGAACAACAATTGTGACACAGATGGGGCTATGCCATTATAATCACGCAGTAAAAAGATGAGTGGACACATAACCATGGGATAATAGCGTTATAAAGGAGGATTGAATATTTATTAACATTGATGGTAAGAGAAACGAACTTAAAAATGGGTAGCAGAACGCATACTCACACAGAAATAACGAGATTTCAAAATTCAATATACCACATACGATCGAGGCCTTATCAATATATCCTTATGAGTCACATTATGAGTCATATGAGTCACATTACCAACTCACCGTTAAGAAGCGTACGAACGCCACTTCGAATCAGAAATGATCTCGAATGAAGATTGTAAGTAAGTTGGTTGTAAAAGTTTAGTAATCATCCCAGCGATAAACAGGAAAGGCTAATTCGTATACTATTCAGATCAGAGTGAAATCAAAAAGCGAAAGGAATTACTTCAGAAATGATCGAATACGCACCTCTTTGTGGTTATCAAGAACGTTTAATTAAAGAAAATATACAATGATTGAGTTCATGGCACTAGAATGGCCAAATTGTAACCAATTCCGCTATTCACGTGCGAAGTACGTATCCTGGTATGATCCACGATGTCCACCACCTCGCCCTCCCCGATAACCACTTCCAATACCGCTAAAACATAGAGCGCCACTTATGTCGTGTGTTATGTGCACAAATGGTTTACGGTATATGAACAGAAGAAGTCTAAAGTCATAATGTCATTTAAAACATTAACTCTAGCATCACTGCGTAGGCATAACCATGTTGCCTATGCGTTTCTCTTCATTCAGACTGCTTCTGATCGGGATACTGTAAACCAAATGATACCTTGGTAGTACAATTCAGTACCAGAGTAAAATGTGCTCGTCTGTTCTAAATAAGTAGAAATGACTAAAACAGAGAACTAATAAATACACAACAAATAAAAAAAATCCAAATGTATTGTGGATTTCTTTGTTATAAGTGTGAATAACGTGTTTGTTGTAATGTCATGCTTTAGTGTACTGTCACATGTCGTTGTTGTACTGTTTTGTCACATCGTAACCTCCACATGTGAAAGTCAAAAGAAAAACTTTTATCAAAGCAGAAAATCACAACAAACCGAAATCTTAGGTTATGGAAACGCATGAGTAGTCTAACAAACCGTCTACTTCCCCGAGGACCGCCTCTGAACCCTCTTCGTTGAACAAAACCCGACCCAACATCACCTCCGCCAGTATCCTCCGAAGCCGAATCACCTCCGACACGTCGTGAAGGAGTCGCATAGGCTAACTTCACAATGTATGGAGTCTAGAAAATTTCGAATTTGAAATCGTATAAGATGAGCCTTAGGAAATATTGAAGAATTATTGCTACTTTTTGTCTCTCAAAGTTTTTCTTTTTAAAAGTCGCATACTATCATTTAACCAACTTTTCCAAGAGGGCTCACAACCGGGGTGTGATTAACGAGAGCGAGTGCTTCATTCGCTGATTCAATTGTCTCCATTTCCACAGTACCAGAGGACGATCTTTCACTTCGTCCAACAAATACTGTGACAGACTTGGGTTCCGGAGCATTTCTTTCCGAAAATAGCTGTAAACAAGGGAAGCAAGTTAATCCCTACAAACGAAATCATTGTTTTGCCAACAGTAAAGCCAACCTGTCTGACTTTATCCTCGTCCATATTGACAGGAGCGTTATACCAGTGCAGTATCTTTGTCGGATAAATAAGTCGGTTGCGTGCAGCTGCATCTGGTGTTGAAAAACGTTGAAGTGCAGACATAGAGTAGTCTCGGAACGACGGAGATCCATCAGGAAGACTAAACGGTTCACTGAAACACACCATAACTCAATTCTAATTGCAGAACTGCAAAAGAAAAAATCCAAGTACTTACTGTACATCTCTAACACTATTCTGGATACTAGGTTTCATTTGCAAAGTTAAACCAAACAACGTTATTCCTTGAAGATACTTCAAGACATTGGTAACCTAAAAACCGATTTAAAACGCTAAGGTCTAATGTCTCTAATTTCGACATCTGCAACATACCGCCATTGGTGTCCCAAGTTCAGCCATAACGGTGTCCCTTTTTGTTGCCATAAATCGAATCTATATTCAGAGATAATACGATGCAAGCAGAGCAACAACTAAAGTGTACAGCAAATAAGTGCAACATACTCTAAGAACGTTTCCATATTGACATAACAAATTGAACAGCATCTCACAATTCAGTTTCTCCTGATCAATGCCGTAAATCATCACTACGCAGCCCTGAAAAGTATATTTTACGTAAATACCCATATCAAATAAGTACTAGACATTACCGAGCCACCAACTGGAGGATAATGCTGAGGTGTGTCATAGTCTCCACAGTCGCCACGATAATCAGGTGGAAGTCTTCGACCTATAATGGAAAATTATAACAATAACTTCCTCCCAATAAAAACATCTAACTAGTCTACACAACCAACGTGAAGGAAAACTGCCACGAGACGGTCCACCATAGCTATCATAACCACGTCCGGCCTATAATAATTTATATAACGTTGCTTAAATCACAACACCAACGAAACTTGAGATTAGGACGAATTACAACAATCACTAGACACCAAAAAAAAAAATAAAAAAATAAAAAATAACGTACAAATGAACCACGAAAAGCATAAGGATCATCTGCATAGCCGTTGTTCTCTTCCATTTTGGGATACCCCGATTTTCCGCCATAGTATGGAACCGCTCCACCAGGAGGTGCTGAATATTTTACACCACATATCTTGTGACATTGAGGAATTCTTTGGCGTCTATTAACCCATGACCAGGAGAATCTAACATAATCGCAACAGTACTGGTTTTCGAACTGTCGATAACTGTTCGGTAACTTTAACAGTTCGAAAATGGATGTGACCGACTTGTAGAATAAAGTTTCCTTTATCACTTAAAGAGTACTGTTAACGAAGATTCACACACCCTAAGATTATCACTTCAAATAACGATCTTAAAAAACCAAGATTTGTTTGTTAAAAGTTAAAATACTTTGTAATACTCAAGCATATACATAGTGAAATCAATGTAAATGGACGTGGATGTTGTACCAAACAATCGCTTGAAGTTATGCTTTAGTGAACCACAACAAATTTACTGTGACTAAATCTAAAAGAAAACTTTTTACCTCCTCCGGGCAGAAGCGTTTTCCGCTGCGTTCTGTGTTCACCAGCCGCGTCGCCCTTCCCACCTGAAAGCTTAAATCTGCATTTTCGCAAACTGATAAGTGCAGAACAACACAGTACAGCAGCGAGATTCACATCACACGTCCTTAGATATGGTTAAAAACAAGCTTTTGAGACGACTAACCATAGATATTTCTTGTACAGCAGTTTACTCTACGCGCATTCTGCACCATATTCATATTCAAAACTGCGTTTCACAAATCATTCTCACCCTCAACGTCATACAAAGCAGTAACTACAAGTCTTAGAAAGCTAATGGCAGTAATAAAACTGAAATAATTCTCAAGTAAAGATTCATGAAGCGCAGGCAGTAGTGAGAGGTCCCCTGCAATACACATGAGTCCGATAACATGCCCCAAGCTCACCAAGTTTTCCATCCCTTCAATCCAGGGTCGGTAAATTGGTACCAAACTTGTCTGGGAGGATAGTAGAAGTGAATCGATACATCGGTAGGCCAATGCGATGAATCGCATAGGCCAGATATGCATTCAAACATCTCTAATGATACTTGATGAGGTCGAATAAATAGCGCAACCCTTAGGGATTGATCAACGTAGAAAGCTTTAACCTTTATTTCTGAGATAAAAAACCAGCAGAGTGATCGAAATGCTGGCGATGCTCGAATATTACTTGAAATTCCGAGCTATTTTTCAAATGATCACAGAAAACAAATCAACAAATGTTACGTGTCGCGTCGCGTTAAGCGAAAAATGTTTCTAACCATATGCTTCCTGATTAGAAGCCAATGACCACAGAAAAATCACCGTTTTACAGAAAACCATAAAAGTATTCGTACAGAAAATAGCTTGTCATTAGAAAATCACCAAGACCACAAAACTAAACACCAATGTTTATACCTTCGGACAACGTGTAGTCCCACTGATCCGAGTCTTGACGAGTGACTTTCACATAGTCTGGCTAGAAATCAACTAGATCAGATAACACAGCAGAAAAATAATTTTAAAAATTCTTAAATATATAAGCCCTTTTCGTTTGGTTTGATGTTTATATCATCGGCTGTATCCATTACCCATTTTTTATGATATTTCTGAATAGTATTTCTAACCTGCATAAAAGCGCACGAAGACGTCGAAACGTTAGCCGAAAATAAATATCAATATCAACCCCGTGTAAGCTCATCAAAGAATATATATTGATTAGTTATACCGAGGTTCAAGGAAAGTCGGTTTCGAAATATTACTACGCTTTGTGTTAGTTGTTAATAACACCGACTTCTACAGGTTTGATTGTCCGGGAAAAACAAGTTATTATCACACTACCACCGGACAATGACAGCTATCCACCATCAGCAACCTGCATAAAAGGACATCACTGAGTGAGGATGCCTCATTCGAAGAGATGCTCACTGAGGAAGACCTGACTCGACACGAAGGCGAAGCTGCCACGTCAAGACGAACAACAAGTGTGGACCACCGACTCAGATCATCTGCTCTGAGGACGAAGAAGTCGAAACGTTAGCCGAAAATAAATATCATTATCAACTTCGTGTAAGTTCATCAAATAAAGAATACATATTGATTAGTATTCCTAACATTTAGCTGAATGATAACAGTAAAACGCAACAGACAGTACCTTACTCCATTGATAAGCTAACACGGGTTTGTTACTAAATATTTATTCGGCTAACAATTCGACGTCATCATTATTCGATGATCCGAATCGATGGTGCACAGTCGTTAGTAACTCCCAAGTCCGACTTTCTATTAACCTTGACATTGATTGAATAATTCTTTTATAATTTCTTAAATGTGATTGAAATTTTGGTTTAGCGTTTTCTCTCTTTGGTTATGGAGGTGTTTGGCCGAATAGTTTGCTGTCAACTTTACCTTTCCAGGAAGGAAAAATCCGCCGAAACGTCAGCTTGTACGTAAAGAAATAAATAGCACCTCGTATTTGAACACCTCTCAACAGAAATAGAAAGAATTATTCAATCAAAGCCGAGGTTAATAGAAAGTCGGACTTGGGAGTTACTACAAAATATACCAGCAAGATATTTCCGACTTGCAAAAGAAGCACTGTCACTAAGACAAAAGATCGTCTTAGCTCGACAAGCGATACACTTTCTCCGCCGCTGCATAAAACACCAAGTCGTTCCAAAATTCATAAAAAGAAAACGACTACACGAAGTATGCGAACTGCCAGAGGATGACCACCGAGTACTGGACATCGAATTGCAAGTACTACGCGCCTGTCTACGAAGAAAACAAAACCAGGTGTTCCCCAAGTGGAAGAAGTGCGAGAAGAAAGAAAGCTTTCGTGCTCAGTATTTGGACGACCACCTGTGGAGGAGAATAGTGGGTGTGTTAGTGTTGATTTGCAACTCTATCAGGTCTAATGCTAAAATAATTTTGCGGAGAAAATTCGAAGACCTTTTGAGTAAATCGCATGACACAGCTTCAGGAGCATACAGAAACACCACCAACAAAGATCAAACGAGTCCCAGTAGGATAAATAATGTGCCAAGAAACTCAAGGCTAAGCTTGCTAAGAGGCATGACCCTCCCTGACGGTGCGCGCTCGTTATTAGAATTGGGACCGAGTTTCTTATCATCTGAACCCATTTCTAAGGTAACCTTGCATAGAGTCGCATGTAGTTTACATGAACTTCAAGATAGACTCCGCAAAAAGGCTAGAGATGAAGCGCAGAGTAGGCGCGAACAACAAAAAGTAGGGGCAATACCAGTACCACCATTTCCTCAACCGTTCTTTAGACAAGAACCCAATAATGAAGTTGATGTTAAATTTCAGATGTTTACGAATGAAACTTTCAAAGTCCTTAATCACTGTCGCGCTAAGAGATACCGCTCCAACCTCACTGAAATACAAAAACGTGTTATGCGGGAGGTACGAGAGCTGATAAGATAGAAAAACATAATACTATCGGCTAGTGATAAGGGTGGAGAGTTCGTTGTAATTCCCCATCAGATGTTGAGATAATGGAAAACACCTTGAAAATGCTTCCCTTTATCGTCCGCCGTTTGAGAAGAAATTTAAAAGTCAATACCGAAAGTTAAACAACAAATGGGTTAAAATGGCAAGAGCGTATGGGTTAAAACCATCAGTTACCTCTCATCTCAAAATTGACTTACCAACATGTCCTGTCCTCTACTTACTTATCAAAACCCATAAGTTAGTATCCAGCGATGATCTCGTGTCTACCGATCCATCGTTATTTAAGGTTAGACCTGGGTGGGCGGGCCAACGGATAGAATAACGTGGTTAATAACCGCAATACTTACTTAGTTCTTAAAGTAAATTCCAGCTCATCTAACGAACACCCAAATGTTCCTGGATCGTCTACGTTACGCGCGACCCATTTTCCCGCATGAGCATAATTGTACCATTTCGATTTTGTCTGCTTGTACTATACTCTAACCCTCTACCTAGGCTTTGCTAGATAACCCGAATCCAGATATCATGAATCACTTCATCTTCTGATCAGTTACTGCCTGATCAATCACTAGTGTTCGCTTAATGCGTACTTTGCTTAGTAATTGCTTGATAATCGAGAGTATCATTTGATCGCTCATTATTTCCTTCAGGAGCAAACACGAAGTTGTGGCTCTACTATTTATTTATCCATAAAAACTGACGTTCCGGCGGATTTCGCCTTCTTCAGAGAAGGTACGTTGACTGCAATCTAGTCAGGAATTTGACAATTCTTAATTCTTCAATTCAATTCTCTCTACTACCAATTTTTGATCATGAGGTTACGTCAACCACTGAAAGAATGACTAACATAGATAGAACATAGATACATAGATTGCATAGCCATTCACCTTGAAGATATTCTACTAATTTTCATCGAACTTTCATGCTACAGCGGCAGTCACTCCAAGCACATTTTTATGATGGAAAATGAAAAGCATTAGAGTTAATTAAAAAATAATCAATTGACTGATGCGCTTCTAGGGTAGAATAGCAAAATTTAATATTTTCGGACCACTGTCTTGTAGTACAGCGCTGCACACTATAATGCACTGAATAACAAACGTCATCAGCCCTTGATACCAAAGTATACAAAAGTTAAAATACTGTATAAAATAAGAATCAGATTAACTGAAAATAACACTAGAAAACTTAAACGGTCACCATATACCTTTGCAAATTCAACTTTAAGCGTACAACATCCCGAATAGATGTCGGCACCATTGATTGCGTGCTTCACTTTCTTCGCATTTTCAGCATTTTCAAATTCAACAAGTGCTTGCATCATAGACTTCCTCACTATTGCAATCCTCAACACTTTACTGTGAGGTTCACATATTTGATGAATGACCTGTAAATTCATAAGTAGTTCTATGTGTAACGCAAGTAATCGAGGTACAACAAATAAAAAAGAGGATAAAGCTCTCGGCGTTGATCAATCTCTGAGAGGTGTGCCATGCATTCTCGACTTCATTAAGCATCATCGCTAACTGAATGCATATCTGGTCTATACGATCCGCGGTGGTCTGCCGATGTATCGAGCCAGTGCTGTTGCCCTCCCAAATAAGTCTCGTACCAATTTTCCGACTCTGGAGGGAAGACTTGGTGAGTATGGGGTGCTGTGATCGATCCCATGCCTATTCCAGGGCACATTCGATCACTGCGCTACACGCCCCCGCTGGATAGAAAAAATACGAAATAAAAATACATGTGGGAAAAGTCCTTAACAGAGACTGAACTACTAACATGGACATCAATAGGATATTGTGCGTTGTATACAGTAATCACCAATACTTTACATGGTGCTTCCGATTCAAACCCCAAGCGCTGAATGTTTTGTGAAGTAGAATAGTTGAATAATGCAGCATCTCCAGCAACAAAAATTAAATTGGATGCTGCAAAAGTTACACAGGCTCGAGCGGCTGAAAATAGTGGAGATTAAGAATTAACAAAAAAAGAATTCTAAAAACCTCTCTACTAGTACTAATGACTGGTTACTTTCCAGACAGACGTCTTCTCACCTTCGATGTCTTCAAATTCAACTAATGCCATCTTCTGTGCTGGAATAACAGTAACGTAGGCAATTAAACCAAACGTTCCGAGCGCTTCTATCAAATCAGCTTCAGTGGCCTAAAAACCATAATCCGATCAAAGTAAATCCTAGGAAAACCTTTAAAGTTATAAGGAACAAATATAGGTTCTTGGTCAACTGTCGCTTTACAAGAATTACGTCATAGCTCTTGTAAATCACTCAACCTACACACATTGGGTCTTATTAAAGATAATTCTGTCTTAAGTTCAATAATAAAAGCTCGATACTGATAAGAAGATACAATATCAATAGTGGATCATTTCACACAGCCCTCTCTCTATCGATTACAGATCATTCCGCAACTACCAGAGGATATTTCTATTATACCGACATAAAAACATCCAAAGAATCTAATCGCCTTATGATTGTAAAACAATAGCGAGGAAGTACTTTCACTCATAAAAGGACTAACATTTCTTAAGAAACGCAACTAAAGTGCTTAACTTAAAGATTGCTGTATACTGTAGAATTTTAAAACAATTAAAACGCATTTCAACTATGGAAAACACTCCCATCTTCACTGCTTGTGCTTTTACAACACAGCTCCTCATTTAGGTTAAAACCATACATATGTAAATGAAAATAAATCGATATCGACCGGCAAAAAGGACGAAGCTCTAGGCGTTGATCTATCCCTGAGTGATGCGCCATGCATTCGACTTCATTAAGCATCGTTGGAGGTGATTGAATGCATGTCTGGCCTTCACAATGACCCGCGGTGGCCTACCAATATATCGAGCCAGTGCTGTTATCCACCCAGACAAATCTGGTCCCAATTTGCCTAACCCGGAGGGGTCGAAGACTTGGTGAACCTGGGAAGCGGGAATCGGTCCTATGTGGAATGCACGGCGCCTCTGACCATTGCTCTACACGCTCTCCTAGGAAAACTCAGAAACCAAGTTACGAAAGTACCAAAAGTAGGCCAAATTAAGCTGGAATTTAAGTGCGCCTAGCCCGTCTCCTAGTTAGAAATCCTTTCAAAAGCACATCCATTTGCAATCATGAAACGATATAAAGTTGAAAAACATACCATCCATGCTTTTCATATAATCTGTTGTTTCCTAGACACAAACCGACCTTTGGATTCAGATTACGAACATGCACTACTAGCGACGGTTCTGGATTTGTCGGATCAGCCAGTTCATCACGACGAAATCTTTTCATTGGTGGTGCACTTAAAATAACTCATTAGTTCTAGCGTTCTAAACCAATAAAAGGTGTACACAACTAAACAAAACAAACAAAAGGTTCTGTTAACTGGTCTATTGCCAGTTGATTGCTCACCTCTCTCTGCTCATTGTCTGAGTTGCGATTCCTCTCAGGCGCCTTAAGTACCACGTATTCAAAGAAAATTAGAGAAAGTTCGACGGAAAACACGAATGGAATTTCTATGAAAAACACTTGCCCATGAAAAAGTGACTGAAACCGAGTAAGGGGATGGAATATGTGAACGATACGTAGACGGTTCAAAAACGAATGCTAGCCAGTACCGAAACGAAAATTGGCAAGGTTCTTTTTTAAAGGACGGACGCGGAAACTTGTAATGGAGCAGATTAGTCGGATCCCTACCCATTAGGTGCATTTTGCACATTGAAGCATTTACTTTGTACTAAGATTATTTAGGATAAGGATTATTAAGGATTAGGATTATTACTAGGAATATTTATTTAGCGCATCCATGGCGTTTTTCGCACTTTAATATTGCAGACGTTTCCTCGGCATTCCTTGTTCATTTATATTTTACTGCCGTTTTAGTTTTGTAAAATGTCAACTGTGTGGGAAGTTATCAAGAGAAATAAAGGCAAGGTCATCACTGGAGGAATTATTGTCAGTGGTATTGCTGCTTATATTTTGCAAATGAAGGAACAACATCAGCATGGAATGAAGGTGTCGGGTGTTTGCAGTCAAGACGCTATGAAAGTGCAGGTCACTCGAGATATCAGCATTAGAAACGTAGCTAATCAATCCTTATTAACGAAGAAGGCTTGCCAGTCGCACATGGTTGTGTAAGTAGTCTTGACGTGCTGGGTTATAGCCCAGGGTTATATTAGGTTACGCTGAAATTTTTCTTCAGAACAGAATTCTTATTCTTCTATAACCTAGGTTATAACCTACTATCTCAACACTACTTACAGAGCCATATGGGATTGGCAAGAATCCTTATTAAATTCTAACTAACCCTTCTAATTTAATTCACTGTCTTGATTTGTTCTTAATTCCTTAAAAGTATCCGTTGAGTATTTTGTTAGGATGAGGCTATGTATGGTTCATTTATAGTAGTTTACGTGAGAAATTTCCTTAATGCTTTGGGAGTTTATCCTAGGCTACATAACTGACTAGAAAAGTGCTTGTTTTAAAAGTAAACTTGGGTATAACTTTTATCTACTGCCTATAATTTTTTTTCGCAGGTAGGGTGTTGTGTGAAATACAACCACAATGATGATAACCACGATTAGCATTTCCGGGGACGCACATGTTACCCGCTGTACCACAGACCCTCTTCCTGCCTTTCTCTCAGCCAGTCTACCCTGAAAAAGATTTACGTTGTGATTTGAACTGGTATCTCAACTTAACTTGGTTCATTGCCGATTCGCGGTCCCCAGACAAATCCCTTTGGTGGAAGTTTGCTGATGGCACCGATGGATAGAAAACTGGCTGAGAAAAGGCAGACCAAAGGCCTTAGTGGTACACTGGGTAACACGTGAGCCCCTGGAAAGGGTAATCGCAGTGCAATCTGGTCTGGGTTCCAAGTTTTGAAAATATCTCAGCGTCACTGTATTTTACATAAACCTGGGTAGTCTAACTTCTAACTTCGACACCAGTGCTCAGTGATAATGTTTTTCGTATTTCTAGATATTCTAGGCTAGACGTCACTATGTCTTCGACACTAACCATCGTGCATGTGATCAATCAATCACCGACATTGTTCCGAATATAGAGTCTTTGGTTCAGGCAAGTTAGTCTAGATGGCCACTTTTCTTCGTCAGAAATCCGTGTTCCTCAAAGTAGGGCATGACCTTTTCAGCGTAGATTCGACGTTGAAACACTTATACACAGACTGAAAGAGAATCGGAATTTGCCATTTGAGGAAAAGGTTCAAATATGGAATAGAGTGAAGGTGATGACAATTTACCTTTTGATATAACAGTGTTGCAATTTAGTGTTTATCACGTCAATGATGCTAAAGTATTTGCAAAACTCCAGACCGCAGTTGTCTGCGGTGGGGAACGAACGCGCTTTTGTCCTTTCTGGGCAGTAACGCGTTCATCGATTCCGCTGACGGGTGATTGCTAATGGCAGAGATCGATAGAATTAGCTGAGAGACAGGCGAAACGAAGGACTCGCTTGGTATAGTGGTGAGCGCGTTACTCCCCGGAAAGGACAATAGCACGTTCGTTCCCCATCGCAAACATCTGAGGCCCGGAGTTTTGCAAATATCTCAGCATCATTGAAGTTATATTTTGCAATATAACCTGTCATTCAAAAAAGTAGGCAGTAAACAATAAGTTAAAATCAGTGTTTATCGATTGAGTTTTAGGTACTCAGCATAGCTCGAATTATTGGTATAGCGTATTCGTATTCTTTGCTGATCTTAGCGCTTAAGACTCAGATTTCAATCTTAGCAGCAGATGTGTGTTCGCAGTTCGAAGAGCCTCATTCGCAATCCTGGTGCTGTGGAAATGTTTACGTCCTTTTTTTGAAACAAGTTATTTTTTGAAGCAAAGCGTTTTTTCAGGTTAAGCACAGCTAAGTCTCATATGGCGAACTACCTTGGCTTGAATTCTGTGCCAAGTTCAATACCATCGGTTGATACAAGCAGTATTGCTGCGAACAGAAAAGTTTTTATGGAATGTATCCAGTACTTCACAGTGACTGGTGAGCACTTTTTTTTAGTGTCCAGAGGTTTATAAATGTTTAACAGCTTCTATAGTAAAATAACTCATTATAAAGTGCTAGCTGTAAGCAGTATTCTACTGGATTCATAGTTGACTTATGAATCTGTTCACTGAACGTACTTTACCTCTGGAGAACTTCGAGCTGCCTAAAAATTCTTTACGTAGGAGTTACGAAGATGTTGGATGTGGTTGAAGATGTCTGCAAGCAAATTTGTTCGACAGTAGCACTGACGGATCATGTCAATAAGGACAAGATGCGCGATGTTCTGAATCTAGGAGATCGACAGTTATCGATGCTGGATTCTACGTTCTATTCTGGACTGGTTGCCCCGCTCACTGATGCAGATGTATTCTTTTTTCTTTTCATTTTTCCTCGTGTATATTCCCATACTCTATCTTCTTTTCCAGAGGAATTCTCAAGATGGAGTCATGAAACTTCTTACTGGTTTAGTGAAGTCCATGGAATCGAAAAAGTTTCGTGAAACATTGGCAAGTCTGGTAGACTTCTATCTTACTGCAGCGGTCCATGTAAGTGTGGCTACAACTTTTATCTACCTTTCTTTTTTTAAATGAACGGTTATAATGTGAAATATAATGGCCAGGATACTGAGATAGGAGCAAGACTAAAAACCACGGTTGGGCTTCAAACCCGCGATTGCCCATTCCGAAGGCTCATGTGTTATCCACTTCACTAACCGCTCATCACTAATCGAAGCTCTTGCTTTGCCTTTCTCTCAACCACTCTAAAGTCTTTTGGTTTTTTAAGATATGGTTTGCGCTACATTACCAATTACCGTATCGTGTTATTTGTTAACATTGGGCCTTCAACGCTATTCGCCATCAAAAATTTCAGTTTAAACCGTTCTTGGTCTTCAACACATTTGTCATCGTGTTGCTCTTTATTTTGATTGATCTCGACATGAAATTATTAAGTATTTGGAGAATTCGCACGGTTACAGGACTTCCCTTTATTAATCTAAGCATGTGTGCATTTTCCTCCCAACGATTTGCCGCCTCATAGTGGCTCGGAGGTGTTGTGGGTGTCGAATTGCGATGTACTCCGGGGGATTCATCCTTCCGGTAAGGTATCATAAGCTGAGAAGTCGGCGTTTCCATCAGGAAGCCCAGTTAAGAGTAAACCAATACCAGGATCCACCACCGTCCTGGCATCAAACTAATCGCTTGGTGGCAAATCTCCCTCTGGTCCACAAGGGTGACGACTGCCTGTCGTGATGACTACTTGAGACAGTGGCGTAGGCTGAGCTTGTGACTCTAGTGAACCACAATGGTTAAAACAGAAGAACTCCGAAAAAATGGAAATTATGCTGGAACCGGCACGTTCAGTGAGAACGGGCCATCCAAGCTGATTTCATCTGTGGAGTTTTTTAGGTGGATTGTGGTTGGGTTGGTAATAAAATATCCAAGAAAATAATAACCTGAAAATAAAACTGCTTATAGTAGTTCTTTTTCTAAAGTATTACTGATGACAAATGATTTCTGTTAACAGAGATGATTTTGTTTTGAGTAACATTGTGCATTTCGAACTTCAAGAATCTAAGGATAGTATTGCAGAAGATGCCATCTGAACCTGTGGTTTTTGCTAAACTTCTGTCTTCGTTTTCTGACGTCTTTCATTTTATTTCTTCCCTCGATTTCGATTCGCCACTTCGAAATGGTCTATGTTCTTCGGACGTCCATCAGTATGCAATGTTTGTTTTTAAAACAATATGATCCTTTATGGGAAGATTTATAGCACGTACTTAAGTAGAGGTTTGTTAGGTTTGTTTCCATGTTAGAAAGATTAGACCTGTTCTTCTTAGTTCTCCAGCCTCTATTTACATTCCGATTTTCACTTGTGCATTAACTTGTCCATTACATTGTTTTAAATGTTATATTGGATAAATATTTGTTCATTAACACCGCTAGCTCCTCTATTCTGTCGAGGATCCTGGTCAAATATTGGGTTTTTACTTAAGAACTTAATAAGCCGTCCTACTTAAGCTAAGGTCTTATGCCAAATGAACGGCGTCTATTGAGACTTGTTCCTAGCCTTATTCAGTGCACTCCTCAGGCAAGTTAATACTTTTCCGTGTTCCTTTTTATACTTTTTCTTTACTTTCTTATTCACTACCTATTTTTTATGACAATATATGGTGTGAAATATACCCACAGTGGTGTTGAGATCTTTGCAAAATTCCGGACCGCAGGTGCACGTGTGGGGAAAGAACTCGCTAATGCAAATATCTCAGCACCATTGTGGCGATACTTTTACTTCAATGTTAACTTTTTATTTACTGCCTACTACAATTTTTCATGGCACCGTATTACATGTGATACAACCACAGTGATGCCGAGATTTTTGCAAAACTCCGGACCGCAGGTGTCTGCGGTGGGGAATAGACGCGTTGTTACTCTTTCCTGGGGCTAACACGTTCACCACCACACCATGTGGATCCTTCGTTTCGCCTGTTTCCCAGCTAGTTTTTATCGATCAGTACCATCGGCAACCACACGTCATCGGGATTGATCCGGATTGTGATTTCGACTACAGCCTCAGCTTAACTGGGTTCATTGCCGATCTGAGCTCCCCAGATCAATCCCGCTGACGGGTGATTGGTGATGGCAAAAGATCAATAGAACTAGCTGAGAGACAATGCGAAACGAAGGACCCGCATGGTGTGTTGGTGAACGGGTTAACCCCTGGAAAGGTTAATAGCGCGTTCGTTCTCCACCGCAGCCTTTTTCTTCACTTTTTTTCTTACACTATATCTTTTTAAGCTCTTATAAGATGATAGGTTTTGTCGAGATATAAAGATCTAGGCTACTGCGTACGGTTCTTGTGTTGCGAAGCAAGCTGAGAGAATAACACAGGACGCGTGTGCGAAGGAGTTCAATGAGTTAATTGAGTGCGTCAAGAAACAGGTACGTCTTGTAGACCAGAGGTTCTTTTGGTCGGACTTGCTCCGCATTCAGGTACTTCTCAACGCTCGTGGTTCTAGTTCATATAGTAATATTTCCGGATTTGTTGGTTGTCTTTGTAGAGATAGCACTCGCTTGTTTTCTACAGTGCCTATGTTGTTGTTTTCGAACGGTTTATTCTGATAAACTATGAAGTTTGCCTATAAAGGAAACCCTGTGATATAAATTCAGCAGGTTAAGGGAAAGAAGCAGTGACGATGAAGGTCAAAAGGATAAAGAGAGCAAACCGAATTCTCACGTTCTTCAAATACAACTATAACTTCGTCCCACCATTCAGGTATCCGGCTTCATTCTTTTCGTGGATTTTTCCAGAAGCAGATTTTGCATTTGTAGAGTTCTGGTTGATGGTACATTTTGCAAAGCTGCTCTTGCAAATAAAATCAATCTACGTGAACAATTGCCTAAGTACTTAGGCGGCGATGTGGAAATTGTCACCACGAAGTGTGTTCTTGCGGAGCTGGGTGAGTTTACTCTGTTTTAAGCTGAACTATGGGAATGATTCATTAATGTAACAAGTGTGTGATTCATTGGTATGAATTCAATCGTGTTTCATAAATAAAACATTCTTTTTGGTAGAATTCTTTTAGAAATTTTGGGTTCTCCCGTTTATGGTGCACTAGTGATTTGTCGCCAATTTGTTGTCGACATTTGTCCACATACACCATGTCGTAAACCGGCAGAATGTCTGGCTCATCTTGCTCGTCGTGCTGCCAATAAAGGCACTAGATATATTATTGCTACGAATGTAAGTTGGTTTGCCAATTTTTTACACCTCAATTGCAGTCGGTACGTTTTATTTAAGGCACGCGTGTGGCGCAGTGGTCGGAGGCGCCCTGAAACACGCACGTGGAATCGATCCCCGCGCCACGGCCCACCAAGCCTTCCATCCCTTCGGGGTCGGCAAATTGGTACCAGACTTCTCTGGGAGGATAGCGCCACTGCCTCGATACATCCATAGGTCAACGCGAGTCATTGTAAAGGCCAGATATGCATTCAATTAGTTCCAATGATATTTAATGAAGTCGAATGCATGGCGCATCCCTAAGGGATTGGTCAACAAAACGAAGATCAATTTTTTCTACATTTGAGATTAAGAACGTTTGCAGCAGAATACACGTTCTAAAGTATTGTTAGGTTGTGGATGTATTATTTCATGGCTCTCACCGTGGTCAACCAGCTTTAAACTTTTATTAGTGTCAACCAGCTACTGTTTACGCTTACTACGAATTTGTCTTCATATATCGTTATTAGTTGATTGTAATGCTCACAAAGTGATATCTTGAACTAGTGCTCCCGTACCCTTTTCGTGATTCTAGAAATGGGAGTAGCGCGTTGCACATCTTCCACTCGTAGTCTCATGTGAGATCTTGACAATGTTTCTCCTTTTGAAACCCTTCAGTGTGAAGAAGAAGAAAGAAAAAAGGAAGGAAACATGAGTTAATGATTGTTTGGTAGAGTAATATTTGCAGGTTGGCTTCTGTTAGTCGTTTAAACATCTCCTTTTTTTTTCAGGATGATTCTCTTGCAGATAAACTCAGAACTATCGCTGGTACGCCTATCCTTTACATAAAGTATAATGCAATTCTTCTCGATCGTGTTTCCAAGGTATCCTATTTGCCTTGTAAATACAGTAATGAAGTTGACATGAGGTCGTTCTAGACTTCCAAGGATGTAGTGGAAGTAAAGGACCATCAAAGTGATATCGACACCTTGAAAGCTATCAAAGCGGCAGTATTTGGCGAGCCATTGGTCAGAATTAAAAAGCGAAAAGTAAAGGTAAGAATGCGAATGGCTTCGTAGTATTGTGATATATTTCTTACTATGTTCGTTGCCATTATAGGGTGCTAATCCCCTTTCGTGCAAGAAAAAGAAACTTGTTTTAACAAAACAAGCAGAAAAGCCACGTGCGAAAGGCAGGAGAAAACGATCTAAAAGACAGCGAGCTGTTCCGATGGGATCTACGCAATCAACTGGCTAACTTGTTTGTGTTGATAGCTGTGTATCATAAATTACGCTTTCGTTTTACTTCCATGTGGTCTAGTTAACAAAATGTGGATTGGGTTTGTGTTTGGTGCATAATAGTGGTTCAAACCACGGCCGGTTTTTTTTGGTTGTTCTTTTTTTTTAATACGTTTGTATTTAATGATAAGAGATGAATGTGGTGTCAATTTGTCCACGCTCAACCATCGTTGGTTCCCTGTCATCACCATCTTCATCCCTGCTACTTTTACCCGCTACAGAGTACTACACAACTCTCATCATCATAGGCGGAATGAGTGGAGAGGTAAGCTATTTTTGCTAGCTGTTGATAACTATATTAGAGTACTTGGATGGCCCATCCTCACTGGTTGTATGCGCCCAGCAAATTCTCCATTTTTTCCGGAGATTTGCTGATTTAGCCATTGTGGTTCTCTGGAGTCCTCAGGTTAGCCTGGCCAAAGTTTGCCCATTGTCGTCACCACTACAGGCAATCGCCACCCTTGTGGATCACAGGGCGATTTGCCACTATGCTAGTAGTCTGACAACAGGACGGTGCTGGATCCTGGTATTGGGTCCTGGATCATTATACTATTATATATGTTGAAATGAGCAGCAATTTGTCGCATCAAGATGATGATGTTAGTACTTAGACCAGGCAGCAGAACTCCGTTGAATTGGAGATGTTTCTCGTTATTGTTGCCATAGTTCGAAATAGGTTCTACTATGTAGAAACTTACAGTGACTAAAATCTCCTATGGGTTTTAACAAAATAAGATCTCGTTATTGTCGGAGGTGATGTCTGTTGGTTCGCCAGAAGGTATGAGTTCATAACAGCGTACTGAAAACGACTTGTTTCTTAGAATTTATGCTTGAAGTTCAGAATTAGAATACATCACAGTTTTCTCTCACCTTAATCCAATCACGTTCTCAATATGAAGCCGGGAAACCATAATGTTTTGTGACTTTCAAAATATACTTCATGTTCCATATTTTTATCGTTGATCAGATGTCATTGTGAAAGCTCTATCTTGAGGACCTGTATAACCTGTAGTCCCGTTGATCTTCGAGTGACTAGAGCGGGCGCCTGTAAATCTTCCACTTTTCCTTACCGCGTGCAACAGTAGCCCAGTGGGTTCTGTTCTCTCTAGGGACTCGTTCAGCATCATATCTTTTTTCAAGGCTCTTCATGAAGAACTCTGACCATCGGGTCGGTGGTCTTCCTGCAGTGCGTTTGCCATCCCGAAGAATCCAGTCGCTAGCGGCTCCTGTCCATCTGTTTTCATTCATACGCATTGTGTGTCCGCGCCACCTTATCTTCGACTGTTTGGCGTACAGAACGGTACAGATCTTTGATTTGTGATCGTTGACGTAGATCGGAGCTTCGCATCCCATTCCTTACTTGTGTGGAACAGGATACTCCTAGCATCGTCCTTTCGACAGCGCGTTCGGTAACGCTGAATGACCTTTCATTCTGTTTACGGAGCGATCAGGTTTCTGACGCATACCTTAAGGCAGGAAGTACTGTTGGGTCAAAAAGGTGGCCACGTAGTCGGGTGTTCTTTGGTCTCTTCACTAAATCCTCAGTGCTCTTGAAAGCTCCCCAAGCCGCACGTTTCATTCTGCTCAACTCTGGAGCTAAGTCGTTCATTATGTTGATTTCCCCACCTAGATAGACATAACTGGAGTATTCGGAGATATTCGTTTTGTTAAGCGTGATTGGAGTGTAGGAAACCAATCCATTCTTCATGAACATCGTTTTTGTGAGATTTAGTCGAAGACCAATATTTCGACAGGCTTTATTAAAATCGGCATGCATACGTTCCGTTTGGCTAATGTTTGGTGTTATAAGGACGATTCCATCAGCAAAGCGAAGATGGTGTAGCTGCTGACCATCGATTTTCACTCTCATATTATGCCTTTTCAATGTTCGCATGACGTTCTGGAGGGTGGAGGTAAATAAATTTGGCGAGGTGGTATCGCTTTGCCGAACCACTCTTTTGACGTTAATGTTAATATCGTTGTAGAATGGTGATATCTTGGTTGTGAAATTTTTGTACAGCCTACGAAAAATTTTTATGTACTCTGTAGGGACTCCTTGACTATCAAGGGCCTTCATGAATGCTTCTATTGCAGTTGTGTCAAAGGCCTTCCTTAAATCGATGAAAGTGAGACAGAGTGGTCTTTTGTACTCTCGCGATACTTCGATGAGTCTTGTTATCGTGTAGTTGTGGTCCATCGTATTAAATCCTTTTCGAAACCCTGCTTGCTCACATGGCTGTCCTTCGTCTAGTGTTCTGTCAATCCTGTTTAGGATGGCTCGAGTGAAAAGTTTATAGACGAGGGACAGTAAGCAGATTGGGTGATACTTGCCGATATCGTGTAGGTCACCCTTCTTGAACAATAACACTGCCGTGTTGGTCTTCCACTGAGTAGGAATCTTGCATTCAGACATAACGTGTGACGAGCCGTGCCATTGTCTTTATGAAGTCTTGCAAAACGTTTTCTAGCTTTTCGGATGTTATCCTATCTGGGCCTTATGTTATTCGATTCCTCACCGATGAAATAGCATGTCGGATTGCGTAACAGAGAAGTGGTGATACAACATATCCGTCCTCCTTTATTTCATATGACAGGTGGATGTGGCTATCGAAGAGATCTGAGTAGTATTCGTGAATGATTTTCTCAATTGCCTTTCTGGACGCTATAACTGTTCCGTTTGGGTGTCGGAGTACAATCATCTTGGTCTTGTAATTGGCGAAGCTTCTGTGGGCATTGCGAATGCTTTTCCCAGCATCTGCAGCTTCGACAATAACTGCTGCTTTTCTCTATTTACGATCTTCTTTTATCGCCTCTCTGCGTTCTTTTGCAAGTTGGGACGCTGGTTCGCTTTTGCCTGCTGCTCGTGCGATTCCACGCTGGCGTATTAGTTCGAGTGTTTCTGGAGACAGACGTGTCTTATTGACTTTCGAACTCTCCGCTTTCATAGCGCTAATATGAAGATGTTGAATGAGGCGATCGTATTCTTCGTCGATGTTATCGACAACGGCATCTTCCCAACAGCGGAGTAGTGAGTTGAGTGAGTCCCAATTTATGGTGGTTTTGAGACTTCGTTTTTTTTGAATTTAGTGGCCTTTTCTCCTCTCTGCGAGAAATGAAATCTTGCACGAAGGAGGGAATGTTCTGATCTCGTGTAGAATTTTGGAACAACAGCTACATCGATTAGACAAAACCTGTTTACTATGATATGGTCTATTTCGTTATGGTACCCTCCACTGGGAGACTTCCACGTCCAGCGTTGAAGGTGAGGTTTCTGAAATTGCCAGTTAACATGGATGTTTTGTTCGTTATGATAAACTCAGACAGCTGCTCATCCTGTTCGTTCCACTCTAATCCCTGGTTCCCCATGTGACGTTCTTCATATGTTCTTCTTGGTCCAATCTTGGTGTTGAAATCTCGAATTCACGGAAATCTCAGCTACATTTTCATTGGACTGATATTTTTTTTCCTGGCTGAACTTCAAAGTCGAAACATTGGGGTCTTTCTCAATTTAACATCGGGAAGGAAACCCCATTTGGTGTGTTCTTGTTCGTAATCCAGGACTCATTTACTAGAGCACTGTGTGACGGGAGAGGTTCATGAGACGTTGTAAAAAATAACAGGCCAAATTTCTTTTTCGAATCAGATGCAGTTTGTAGCAATTATGTTCTAGTGGTTGTTGAGGAGTAAAACCGTCATATATAGGAAGTCTAGTTGACTGTTATTGTAATTATACCACGAAAACATAACGTTTGCATCGACATCTTACCACCTACACAAGGAAAGGGTGTGGCAAACTGTCAAACTACGTCGAGAAATTTGCACACTACCCACTGGGCTGTTCAACGATGCCCTTTGGAATACAATGAGTGTGTACAGCGCCTAACCAAAGTGCACGGCATTCAGTTGAATAATACATAGATGATGAAACACAAGTGCGCCAGTCATATAATAAGAAGGAATGATGATGATGACAGATTGACGAAGAGAGCTATCCCACGAACGTCAAGACAACAGCATCCTTTCGTGCGATCACAACAGATCCACGTGTTTGTGGCTCATGTCAATCATCTGCATTAGTAAGGGACATTAAATGACGTACCCCGAAATGCAGTTCGTGGGATGTTACCGTGCTCAAAGCGGTTCATTAATGTGTTGTGGCCCGCACTACTGATCGTAGATCATGCAAGTTTCCAAGCAAGTAACTAGTGCTTGTTGGTAGGTTTAATACGCGGTCGTTGAGCTTTAGTCTCCATAGGTTTTGTGTTGTTGAATCGATAGTAGATCTGTTTGTAAACAAGAGAACGGTAGTTCATTGACCGTCTTTTTCTGCAATATGAATGAGGCCTTCTAGTTTGGTGAAACCGTTAGCTCTGGCTGCACGTTGGACCACCATATAATCGTTATTAGTGTGTCATTATTCTATCATGACAATTCGGAAGGTATCTCTTCTTAGGTGCATTTCATGGCTTGCGATGGAAGCAGCGACGTGGTCAAGATGCCGTCCAGAACTAGTTCGCCCATAACCGCGTTAGCAATAGGTAATTTAAGAGGAAGGGTACGGACAAGGTTTGTTGAGGAAATCTAGTGTGAAAATGAGACCATAAGTTGTGTCTATACTTTACAAAATTTCTTTAATAAGGCAAGTTTTCGTCTAGACCAGAGCTAATAGCGATTGCGGCAGACGGTCTCTTACAATGTGTTCACCCACCTTACAGTCATGATTCAAGTGTGTATAGTCAGACAGTTCAGGTATTCGTTAACTGCGATTTTCAGTCTAGTAAAGCGTTAGAAGTAATGTTAATGGCAGAAAGGTAGGTGGCAGGTGTATAGCCATATTGCAGTCAAACATAGCGGCGGCGTATGTAATGGACGTTGATGGAGATGGACAAGAGGAACTTGTTGTCATAATGACAGACAGAGTAGGTGTGTAACATGTTTTTCATAAGGTTTTCCAATATTACTCAAATTCTTGTTGTTTTGTTCTAGACTGCATAGTATCTCAACCATTTGAAATCAGACGAACTCTAGTGTTTTTGAAGTTATCACTTCATGAAGGACACATAGAGTGCAGTGGTTGGAGGCGCCCTGCAATACTCATGGGATCGATTCCCGCACCCCAGGCTCACCAAGCCTTCCATGCCTACAGGGTCGGGAAATTGGTCCCGCTCTTGTCTGGGAGGATAGCAGCACTGGCTAGATACATCGGTAGGCCACTATGAGTCATTATGAAAGCCAGATATGTGTTCACTCATCTCCGGCAATGTTTAATGAAGTCGGATGTATGGCACATCCGTTATGGATCATGGATCAGCGCCGAGTGCTTTATCCCTTATTTTTTTGTCACTTTATGCCTATTCTTTTTCTACTTGATTTCTCCTTTCGACTTTTCTTTAATTTCTAAAAGTTTATTGAAGATTGATTGAAGCCGAAGTAAGTCGGGTTTTTTGGTTTGGAATTTCTATGTTACCGTTGGAAGAAAGGCATATATTCATGAGTTCAAGAATTATCGGGTGTTCTATAGTCACTGTTTAGTTAGATCTTTCCGATGGAGCTTTGAGAGTTCTCGATTGCATCCGGTCAACAAGTGGGAGGTGCCTAATCAAATCTCGGCACTTTCCATCGGTGAATCTGTGTGAGTGAAGTTACCACTTCCTCGACCAATTCATTATGAAAAATGGTTATTTAGGACATCATTGCGTAGTGCAGAGGTATGGCTGTCGCAACTACGTGCACGATTCTATGTATGCGTACCGTTTTCTGGTCAGCAGCCTACGGTAATCTACCCTCAAAATAAGGAAGTTGGATCGGATGCAATGCTAATCCCCTTTCGATCTCACTTCATCCACATAATGGGAACAATTATATCGAACATTGTGATAGTAGGTAAAGCATTTGTCGAGTTTTAGCTTACTTTTTTTGTCTATAAAAACGAAATGAGCGAAGGGAAGCGTCACTAAAAAATCGTATAAAAGGAACTTTTTCTCTATCACCTATCCTCCTAATTGTTGAATGATTAGAAAGCTCGAAGTTCTACTTCCTGAGTTTTTGCGTGTTGAAATTGCCTAGCGGATTATATTCGTTCGGTGGCACTTCTGACATCCTTTGGAACACAATTGCTAAATATACACACAGCACTTGTTCACATAACGATCGATCTCCACATCATAGGGAATTGCTTAATTGTTAACTGTGTTTTGTTTTCGAAAACACAGTTTTCGTCAATGTCGAACATCGGTCCGAAGATCATGCAACACGCTCAGGACCTTATATGAAAGCCGAGGCTTTAGATGCTACATTGAAAAAGATGTCTGTTTGCAAAAACTGTCAAACTGATATGCTGCCCTAGAGAACTACACGTACGACTATCAGTTTTTTGAGGATTCTGCTGAGAATCTGTAAAAGAAGGTCCAAATAAGAGGACCTCAGGAGTGCTGACAGAAACTAAATATGGTGAGAGGTGTGTTCGCAGCACGTTCTTCGACCTGACCAGTTACGAGGTAGTGGTTATCACCCACTCACTATTGGATGGAATAGTTACTGCAACTGAAACAGTGATGAAGAATGCTATTCGATCCTTTCAATAACCACTTTAGCCTCGCTGCACATCACTTCAAAATGGATTGATATGTCATCACGATGGTTTTTCCTTCAATGTTCATCACATCACTTGTTCTAGTATGAACGTCCGGCATTTATTCATAATAATAAGATCAGAACATCTTAAAATCTATCTCTAGAACTCACTAAAAATTTTGGTCGGCTTTTCAAATACTACTTGTCAGAGTGTGCGACGTTCACGAGCACAGTGCTGGTTCGATTCCTCTACGGACTCAGGAGTCCTCTCATTCCTTCATGGTCGGGAAACCGGTATCGGACTTGTCCGGGAAAATATTACTCCCTGTAGTCCAATTGGGCACGGTCTAGCTCGGCTATCTAATGACTCCAGTGAGAATCGAACCGAACATAATTTTGGGACATTCAAAATTAAGTGGAAATCCTCAAGCAGCACCCGAAGCCACACGCAAAAGTTGGAAGCCCTTCGTGGATGTTGGGTGGGAGGAAAAAAATCGAATGCAAGAAGTGCTGGCATCCGCATAGCAGATGTGAAGACAAATCATATAAAAATACAGATAAAACCTTCAGAATGAGAATTTCCAAACCAGTGAAAGACCAGATGGACCGCACTGTTGCTTCAAATGGAGACCTAGATGACATAGACAACTCTGTCCGATCTACTTGCTATCAATCATCTAAAAATTTCTTTAAATACTTAAGTCGTCATAAACATTATTCACCAAACGAAATGAGCGAAGGAAACTCGTATGATAAAAGTGTTTAGAAAAAGGTGCAGCGTGATATTCCACGTGATATGTCCACAGCCCAACAGAACTTATTGAAGTATAGCAAAAGTACGGAAACTTGCCTCTTCCACGTCGTCACTCCCGTTTTAACGTACCTTTTAGGGATTTGGACATCACGTAATTAGAATGACGGTAATGTCGACGTTATAGAACGGGTTATTTGAGATCGTTGTGAAAGGAGTATACCATATCAAGTAGGAACAGAATCCGTGCTTCCACCGAGTATCGACGATTTGAGGCGCTGCCATGTTCGTAGAGTTATTGGAAATTGGTTGAATTGGTTGGAAGATTAGTACTGAAATGATACTCTTCTATGGATGCACGTAGTGCGTGTCAGCTTCTAATAAAGTTTACTAGGTCAAAGTAAAAGTTTAAGTAAAATGTGAGCCGATCGGTAGTTGGTGGATGTCAGGTGCACAAGAGAAATTTACCTTCTTAATGCTCAAAGTATAATCACACGACATTAAGAACAACTATTAAGGTTTCTCGTTTAGCGAATCAGAAGGAGCGAACACTGATAAATCCTGGTCGAGGTGTGGCAGCTGCTGCCGCTGTGAGACATAAGAGCTTTAATTGCATCGTAACGCTTGATATTACTGGAATGATACTCATCTATGGTTATGATCAGCGAAGTGTTACGGTAACCTATGAGAGAATTTTGTGAAGGAATTTTGGTCCTTAATTGGTTAGATGTTCTAAGATTCATATTTACAGACTTGGTCTTTAGAATATCTCAATTTAAGTATTAAATCACCAGTTTTGTTTTATTTAAAAATCACGGATTCCAAAGTATTTAAAGTGTTTCTTAAAGGTTTGTTTCATTAGTGAAAACATGTTGCAGAATGATCCAGATTTGTTTTTGGGCTGAATACTTAAATTTCGGGACAAATTTTAGCTATCTGATAGTCTAAATAAACTATTACTATATTTGGCGAGGTTGCTAGATTGACTTTATTAGTAACTCTAATGCTGCAAAGAAATTACAGTGTGTTTAATAAAGTGAATCAAAAGAAGTAGTAGTTTTCTCGGCTACAACTTAAGGTTTTACAAATTTCTCCAGTTACATCGCAAAGTAGACAGAAGTCCTTTTGGTACTTGCTACCTAACCGACTTACTGGGTAATCCACGTAATTTAGGTGTTTTGGTGCCTCGAATTTTGCTCAGTTTTTTTATTTTGCAAACCTTTAAAATGGTAGTAGTTTGAGGAACCTATCCTTCAGAGAATGTTCGTAGTATTTCAGAAGTCGGAGATTGCACCGCTATTGTATTTCAAGACATTCTTGTCCGCGACCTACCTGTCAGTCACTCTTTCAGGGGATTTGCTACTTATTGGTAGGTTGTTGACTACAACAATAGTGTTTCAACTTCTTATGATTCTCGTTTGTTGTTAGAGTACATTCAAATTTTTGAACTGTGCACGGCACAAAGCATACATGTAATTAGTAATAGTCATTCGGTTGGAATGTTTTTTTGTAATATCACTCTAAGTATAACAAAATGATAATAACCTCAATGCTCCCAAAATTTTTGGAAAACTCGGGATCGCAGGTGTCTGCAGTGGGGATAGAAGACGTAGTTACTGGTGGCTACTGCGTTCACCACCACACCATGCGGGTCCTTCGTTTCGCACTTCTTGCAGCTAGTTTTCTGTCTGCCAGTGCCAAATAATGTTTAGTGTTTAATAATGTTTAATATGTAATGATAATCTTAACCCTTTTATTTACTGCCTTTTTCTTTTAATGGCAAAGTGTGTTGCGAAATATAACTCGTATATAATGCTGAGATATTTGCAACATACCCTGCCATTAAAAAGAAATAGGTAGTAAATAAAAGAGTTAAGATTGTGATTATAACTACGCCTCAGGTTAACTGGGTTCAATGCCGATTTAGGCTCCCCAGATCAATCCCGTTGACGGGTGTTTGCTGATGGCAAAACTTAACAAAAACATCAATAGAACTAGCTGAGGGACAGGCAAAAGAAGGATCCGGATGGTGTGGTGGTGAAGTGCGCTACTCCCCGGAAAGAACAATAGCGCGCGTTCGTTTCCCATCGCATACACCTGCGGTCCGGAGCTTTGCAAATATCTCAGCATTATATACGTGTAATGATAATGTTTTTTTCTTAGGAAAAAGTCCAATCAACAAAACTAGAATATGGTATGTTACCAATTTTAATGGAGCTAGAATATGGCCTGTCACCAATTTTAAACTTTTTCAGCGGTTATGGGAGTAGACGGAAACGTGGTCGTTTATGAAGTTTCTGTCAAAATTATAATCAGTGAGCTTTCTCTATAGTGCCCAGGTAATTTTTATGGTAGTTGGTTGTCGCTACCTATTACCTGCTTGTTACAGAAGTTGCTACTTATCAGTTGTTAACCAGTTATAGTTATTGGTTGTAACCCGTCACGTGTTTGGATGTAGCACGATCATAAAGCGCAATATTTTTCATGTAATTCCTTCTTTGAATTTCGAAGGAGGAAACAGTTCCGTTACGATATACACGGATCAGTGTGCACTTTACTTTCTCATAAAATTGCTTCCATTGAAATTTTGTATACAAGTTATGTCGGCTATGAATTAGTTGTTATAGTCCTGCTCATTGCTTTTTTAGCGCGTGGTCATGAAATAAATAAGCTTTTTCAAATCTTCGACTTCATATCTCCGGGAAGTTATTTCATAGGATTGACAACAAAATTTTTGTTGTAAAATGACGCTCGTAAAGTCATGTTTTTTTCTCACCCGAAGTAAGGTTATTTACAACCACTCGAATGGATATTCCTGGTCGGCAAGCGTCTGACTGCTCTATCGAGACCACAGAGATTCGATCTTTTGTTGTGGAAAAGCAGAACTTTCTCTTAAAGGTTTTTTCTGTTTCGTTCAACATGGTGCAGTATTGTAGGAGCCATAACGGATGGTAAATCGAAGAAGATGGTGTCATGAATAAGAGCTACCTTCAAAAACGATCTACTTGATCAGCGTAATAGCGGTGTCCTTAAGGAGCTCACAGTGTTTAACAGCGAATTGCGACAACCATATCGAAGATGTTACTACGTGTGAGAATTCTTCCCGAATTTCCGATATCTGGAGGAGCTGATGCGAAGTACAGCGAATGAAATTTTCTAGTAAGGTTAACGTAGAATGCCTACTTCTCATGGCCGGTGGTTAGGAGCCTGAGCCACTTTTTGTTGTCCTCAAAATACAACTCCGTTGTAAATTTAGGTCACCGTACATCTTCTAAAGTAGTGTCGCTGTTCTTAAAGGAGAACAACCACATTGGAACTGTCATTGTAGAAGTGAAATTTGTAGAAGCCAGTTCTAGTTTGTTGTGAGATGGTTATGTACGGTGGTGGAGGGGCTTCTCGCTCTTTCCGCATGATTTTGTGTATGACGTTTGTCTTATCAATAAATATGGTCAAGATGACAATGTGCTGTTTATTAGTGTAACGAAATCTTTAAATAAGCATGTAGTTTTACAAGAATTCGTATATCATTTCAATCTGCTAAGGCAGGTGAGTGGTGGAACTCACAAACACATCGTGTCGTTTAAGAAGACGCTTTAATCATTCTTTAGAAAAATAAGAGTACTATTTAACAATACAGGATTCCACTTACAAAGTAGTTGAGGTTTGTAAGCTTTGCAGAAAGTAGCACAACTGAAGTCGTTTTTCTATCGCTGAAATTCCGATTTTTTATACATTTTAAATAGTGCGATAAATAAAAGCGAAGAATCTCTGCCGACACATTCATAAGAAACATATCTTTACACTCGACTTAGGGTTCTATCACGTAATAGTATTGTCGGTACTTTTTGACATGACCGGAACCGAAATAGTAGATGAGATGGACGCCCAAGAAAAAAAAGATTTTCTAAGGATTTCGATAATCATTATAAAATCTGCATCATTAACGTACTATTCTAGTGGGCATAAACGATGCGGAGTAACCCATAAAAAGAACATGCTAGAGTGTTGCCCTTAGAACTGTCAGCTTAATAAAAATAGTTCTGAGCGTAGAAGTTGTCTGCCTAGAATTCTTAAGCTTAATCGTATAGGAACTCAAATGCATAGACAATAAAAAATATAGGATAAAGCTCCCGGCGTTGATCAATCCCTGAAGGGTGCGCCATGCATTCGACTTCATTAAACATCGTTTGGAGGTGATTGAATGCATATCTGGCCTTTACAATGACTCACGGTGGCCTACCGATGTATCGAGCCAGTGCTGCCATCCTCCCATACAAGTCTGGTACCAATTTGCCGACCCCGGAGGGATGGAAGACTTGGTTATGGTTAGCCAACTGCGCGGCGATCAGTCTCATGTGTGTGTCGCAGGCCGCTTCCGACCGCTACGCCAAACGCCCCTCTCTGGAAACATAATAAGGAGACGTAATACCTAGAGATCCCACAGTTATTTTTACTTGCTCTAAAACTGCGTAAGAGCAAGCAACAAACCTACGACTTTTGCAGCGGTAAGTATATAGATTTCTGCGAGTGGCAGTACTTTAACGCATCTCATTCCTACTGGGTAACCATTATTATTTCAAGCACTAAATTTCTGTGGTGTTTCTTCGCTTTAGATCCACCCGAGAAGTTTCTCTCTTGATCCAGATGGAGGTGAATCCGGTTAAAATAAACTAGGAACACGTTCGTCTACCTTGTAGATGGCATTTTACGAGGGTGCGTGCATTGGGTGTCTACTGGCATCATCAATGTGACCATAGAAACAGAGTACTGTGCTATCGCAGCCGTAAGATTCCGACTTACATTGATCGAAATTAACCGAAAAAAAATTAGTCGAAAGGAAATGGCTTCGCCCCAAGACAGTTTAGGAACATGTGCTAGTTAATCATTGGTACTTTCAACTTGAGAGTATGCTCGGCGGGGGCAATGCCAACCGACTATTGTTGTTTTTCCAATCATGCTATCACCTAATTTACGGGAAGGTCGTCAACTGTTGTTACTAAGGCTACAGCTGAAAATGCTTTGAAAAAGTTCAGAACTTTATTCTGACAAAATAAATAAACTTAAGCCTTATTCAAAAGTATGTGTCACTTTTCGATTCGACAGGAAAGATTGGTACAGTGGCTGTCGGAAGCCTACTGACATATCAAGTCAGTGAATGTTTAGATCATCCCGAAGAAATCCGATAACTTTTTATTACCATCAGTTCGCAAGAAGCTTTCCTTTCCTTGGACTCTGGTGAAAGTCTTTAAGACATGTCATTTAGTGTACTTATCAAAATGTTACTAATGCGTTGCTGTACTTTTCTTATGATTTACTTGAATATTTTTAGTCGTAAAGTTATCAGTATTTCTTTACCAGCTTACTTAAAGTATAAAGTGCACTGTAAAAGTACTCCGCATCGTTCTGTGAGATCTGACGTCTTCAGATTGAATGTCAGTTGACGCATTCTACTAATTGCTTTGCAGCAATCACATACATTTCCGATACGCATCAATCTTTTCCATTAACGCATTCGAAACGACATGTATTTAAGCCGTTCCCAGTTACAGTAATCCTCATATGAATCCTATCTGCTTCTTTATTGCTGTTCCGACGTTTTACCGCAAACTGCTCTAAAAAATCCAATTCATCACAACTAAATAATCAGCACTATATAGGTGTACTTTCAAGAAGTTTACTTACTCACTTGGATAGCCCAATCTTCACTGGTTGTGTGAGCCTTAGCATAATTTCCATTCTTCGGAGATTTGCTGGTTAAGCCATTGTGGTTCTCTGGAATCCTCACTTCAGCCTGACGAAAGTCTACACCAGGTCGTCACCGCCACAGGAAATCGCAGATCTTGTGGATCAGAGCGAGATTTGCCACCATGCGATAAGTTCGATAACAAGACGGTGGTGGACTTTAGTATTGGCTTACTGTTAGCTGAGCTTCCTGATGAAAACGCCGGGCTCCTTCTCAGCATGGGAGACCCTGCCGGGGAAATGAATTCCCTTGCTGTAAATGGCAGCCCGACACCCAGGAACACCTCCCAGCCACGATGAGGTGGAAAACCATTGGGTGGTTCAAGAACGTTAACTCACTTAAATACGAAGTTAGTAGAAAATTTTATGACATTGGAAAGGCATAGGAAGCGTAGACGAATTATTTCGGAGACTTCAAGCTTCTCTTTTCGGGAAGCTTGCCCAGCTATTAAATACCGAGATATTTAACGTTACTACAGGTGCTTGCTCTTAGTTTAGAAATTAATCTAATCGTCAACGTCTGATTTCTCTTTTTTATCCCTTTCTTTTATTTCCCCTTAAAAGTGCTGGTTTAAATTCCGACTCTTGAAAAAATCCACGATCATAGTGCATTTTTTTTATAGACAGTGAAGAAATTTTAGTGGCGTCTGACAAGAGATTTATTGTAACCGTAATTCTATCAAGACTTCTTTCTTGTGTTATCTTTCTTCTCCTATGTTACATCGTTAACAACTTTCTCAGTGGACTTGTTGTAAATTACTAAACCGTCTTAAAAACCGACATATTACCTGCCATTTTTATAATAAAAACGATTTTGCGATGCAAGCACATGGCCTTATGTTAACTGTTCATTCGCCTTCATTCGTACAACTGAACTGGTATCTTTATAATGCCTTTTCTAAGATTCAAACTCCATAGTTCCACCGTGTCTTAGGCAGCTCCATCATTGGCCCTTTGAAATGATAGACATTCTTTCATCTGATTATTTTATAGACTTCATAATCATGCAATGGCCTTCTCTGAACACATACAGTACACTCTGGATAACTTTAATTCATTTTGGACAATCTATAGTTTTAAAAGGATAGATAAATGATAGATATGAGATAAATGAACTGATATGCCAGTTGATGAATTCTGGATATCTTGAAAGTAACAAAGAGCGAATATTAATGGGATAAGTTAATATATTCCGTGTCCGTAATCCTGCTTCCATAGCTGCTTGAGTACTTGAATGGCTCGTCTTCACGAAATCACGGAGAATCACGCGAGACAGACATGAGACATCAGAAATTAGACATCAGAGATCACAATTACGAGAAATACCCAGGTCCGAGTTTCTTTCAACCTCAGAATTTCTCACACCTGATCTCACACAATATCTTAAATCGGTCTGTTGACGTGATAAAGGTACATTACCCATCCGTGTAAACTCTGTGCGGCTGAATTCCATCAATAAAGTGAAGACTTACTAGGAAACGGTGAGTGTTCTTCTAATGAGATTGAAATTTAGGTTTCAGAGTATTAGATGAGATTACAGAAGCATTTGTATGGCTAGATTGTACGTTAGCATGACTTTTCCATGCTATGCAGAAGACGAAATCCTCCAAAATGTCAGGTATTGGGAATAGTTAGTGTCATATTAACCTCGCGATTGCTCAGCAAGAAAAGAATTGCTAGAACCAAGCACAGTTTCCATCCCGCTTATGGTTTATTGGCTTGAAGCAAGATGTTCCTTTATCGAAGCCCTGAAAGTCGCCGTAAGGTCTTTTCTAGGTTGTCACCATCTGTTGTCAACAAATATGTTGCCAGGGCGGCTGTGACACCTACCGCTGGATTCTCACTCTTAACTGAGCTTTTTGATGGAAATATCGAGCTAATTCCTATATTACGAGAAACATTACTCTTTCTGTATAATTCTAAGCTTCTTCAGAAAACTAGACAATCTGTAAAACCCAATGTTTAAGGCATACCCTTCTTTCTGCTCACCTGCATCAGATAACATGCTCATCAACTTTTTTAACTTAGAAGGATTTAAAAATACATATGAATCAACACAATACAAGTATCGGGTGAAGAGGCATCTATGTGGGAACATCTTTAAAGCCGAAAACACTATGTAACCTGATATTAGTAAATAAAATTACAAATCTACCGCATTTTTCGCAGGATTTCTCCGTGTTTCACTGCTATGTAGCTCTTAGATCTCGCTTTTACGAAGTTCATTTCTACAGTACTCTAGCCATACAATGATTTCTTCCAATATCTTTCTCAGAGATTTTTCCAACAAAAGTCTAATCATTAACTCTTTGAAATGGCAATCTTTGGAACTATAATGAATTTTATATTAGTATTATAAATCATTTAAATCTCCAACATGCATAGCTGAGTGCTACTGAAATCGGTCACTCTTGTGCAATTTCTAGGATATGATATTCTAGAGAGCAGGCATTTATGAGATGGACAAAGCTTGAAGGCACATCACGTTTCATGTCATAACTGGGGTTACGCAAATTCGAAGAAAAAAAGACGATAAAACTAGCCTTACATCATCATGAGCGATTTCTAAAATTCCAACTCGTTTCATTGGAATATTCATGAACAACCAGCGTGGGTCCAATAACGACCGACCATGCGTTTCCTTTCTTCAAAGGTCGCAACCCTTTTTACTTTTTGCTCGCACTTCCCCAATCCGGTCCATCACTTCAGATGGCCGAAATCATAGATGACCCTCGAAAGTGAGGGTTTCATAGTTAAGCCAACATGTTTCCTGGTCTCGATTTTCATCTTTCTATTATTAGCTCCCCTTCCTCTTCCAAAATATTTTCAGTTAACATTTTGCTACGTATTTTGCCGAGTTATAGCATATACCTCAGTTAAAGAGCATATTATCTGGTAATCCAATTCAAGATAGTAAGACCATCGTGGTTGGGCACATGTATAGCAGCCCCGACAAACAAAAACAAACAAACATAGTCCTTGGTTCGATCTTTCGCCCTGGGCTAACCAAGTACCCGCCCATCCTATAGAAGTCGATAACATGTAACCGTTTTTAACTGAAAAGGGGAGGGATCTAAAGAATAAAGAAATGGCAACAAGTTTTTTGAAACTGCGCTCCCATAGGATTAACAACTCCAGAACGTGTCAGGTGTATTACTTGAGTACCAGTACTGATACGTTAACGTTGTGTGAAGTTCTTGCTCACTTTTCCGAAAGTTGTCGACTCACATAATGGTTGAACTCAGCACCATCTTCAGGGTGATGTGGTGTGCGTTATTCTTCGTGTCGTTGGCGATAAGCTCAATCGTTGCTTCTGCGAGCGATGAACACCCCACTCAAGAGTTTTGTCGTTACTTTCCTTCATTAAACCTCTGTCGTCTTCGTGAAGCACTTCAAGGATCGCTTCTAGAGCTACAGTACTTGTTGCAAGATGTTAGTCCTGACAACGGTCCTAATTCCAACAACGGTAAGTTCCGATATGGTACCGTAGTATCGCTGATATTTTTTTAAAACATCGAAGTAGGCACTCATAACAAAGAAAAAGCGGACAGTAGATAAAAAAAAACTCCATATCTAGAAAAACTATTCGAAAATACTATGCAGTTTTAGCCCTTGATACGAGTCCAATGGAAAAACACAAGTCGGCATTTGTTCGTTTTGGAAAACGATCATTCGAAGATGCTTCGGTAAGCTAACCTTATTTTAGCTATAAAAACAGAAGTTAGAGAGTCGGGGAACTTGATTTTAGTATCACAATTACGTCACATCAATACAAAGCAGAATCGATAGAACTCAAGCCTTAGTTCTAACCTTATGCAGCATTAGTGCTACCGTAGGACCTATCACGTAGGTCGGCTGGTTTCTAACAATCGCATAGGTTGCTAAGGTTGGCTTTCTATTAATCTCGGCATTAGATTATAAGTCTGTCGTTTTCTTTCGCTGCAAACGCGAGGTTATTAAACAGCATACGTTTACTTCCATACAATAACACACATACAACACAACCGTAGCCCACGTTTCGGCAGAATCGCCTTCTTCAGAGCCGCTTTTTTCACCTGTCTTCCACCGAGGAAGAACAGCCGCTCAGAGTCGCATATGATTGACGACTCACGACGGCTCTAAAGAACGTTGTGTTGTGTTTTTGTCTTCCTTAGAGATAATGATCCCAGTCGATGGTCCACAGTCGCTTGTCCTCACGATTTGGTGTCTCCGTCTTCGTATCAACATAGGACTGTTGTTGGTGAGACTGGTAGCAATTTATATTCCAACGGACAACCCATCCTGCAGCAGTTGGTATTATAGTAAGTAGCAAAAGCGAATCGACATCTCAAAAAACGACTTTTCCTTTTCCTCGGCATCGCTAATCAATGTGTTCCTTCATTGATAAGTTAAGACGGGGCTAACGCAAAGGTTTAATCGACTAACCTTACGTCGTTTTGCCTTCCTAAGAGCCAATGATCCCAATTAATGGTCCACTGTGTCTTTGTCGTTAGTCTTTCCGACAGTGTAGATAATCTTGTTGATATGTATCGTTAGTAATTCATATCCGCTTTAGATTATCCTGTAGATGCCTTTGTATCAATAAAGCTGTAGTTCTTCAGTGATTCCCGTGAATAATTTCAGCTGTAGCAGAACCATTCTCGTTTTTTCTTTCCAGAAAAAAACCTAGGAACATTCCGCTTTAAGGGATATGGATCTAGACAGTTATTGAAAATTCCAGTTTTATTTCACAAAGTGAAGAGGTTCATCGTATTGACACGTAACTAAGAAACTCATTGCACTAACAGGAATATGGCTATTATCCTGTAAACCAATGAGGCGAACGACTCGAAGTAGACTGCTTTCTCTCCCGCGTTTCGTTTTCAATCCCTTTTTTTCCTAATTTTCATGGCAACCTGAAAGGTTCGCTACGCATTCGATTTCGTATCGTAGTAGAGGTGAGTGAACTCGTAT
>UYYA01004339.1:0-120624 GCA_900624975.1 Angiostrongylus costaricensis
CTTAGTACAAAACAGAGACCTTATTACTAGCGTCGAACTTCTCTGCATTTTAAGCAATACAGTAATACTTTTTAAAAAAAATTGGTACACATAAGACCTTAAGTGTGCTCAGTTGATCCGAAAAAAGGAATCAAAGAATTGACAAAACGGAAAAAAAATTCCCTGGGCTAGAGAACTCATCAATTTCCTTTCAAAAGAAGAGTCGAATGAACAAAGTGGAGGTGCCGAATAAAACTTGTATAAAACCTCTCATATGGTGAACAATCTTCGTTTTTTGAAGTTATCGGCTCTCCATGAAATTCTGGACGAAGGAGTCGATGGTTTGATGCAGTGTAAAATTTAGGTACAACAGCAACATCGGTTAGACAAAACCTTCGATTTACTACGATGTAGTCTGTTTCGTTATGGTACTCTCAACTGGAAGAATCCCACGTCCCAGCCTTGAGAGTGGGGCTTCTCGAATTACGTTTTACCACGAATGGTCATGGTCTTCGTGATAAACTCAGTCAACCGCTCACCCTACTTATCTGACCTTCTTCTTGGTCTAATCTTAGCGTTAAAATTTCCAAGGCTGTCCTTAAAGATTGAATGCTCTTCCCTATAGAATCGCTCCAAGTCCATATAGAATGCCTGAACTTCGTCTTCGTCATAGCTTGATGTCGGTGCGTAGATGCGAAGATTGTCAAAGCCGATATTGATCCACATCTCTTTAATCATAAGCGTCCGATTTTGGTTGCTGATTGTTCGAATGAACCGATGTTCATGTACAAACTCGTGTTGACGAGAGCGCCGACGCCGCCGACTCCTCTACTGTTGCATGTTCCGAGGAACAGTTCTTCTCCGGTGTCGTAGATGGCGTACCTTATCCTTCTTGCGTGCATGATCAAGCCTTCCACCGAGGACTCAGATGCGAGTGTGCATGCATGCGAATGTGAGAAAAAGCCGATAACTTCAAAAAACGAAGATTGTTCACCATATGAGAGGTTTTTATACAAGTTTTATTCGGCTAAGGTTTCGATGCCTTCATCTTCCTCAGAGACCATCGACTCGATCTTCGGCTCTGGGCTCTGAGGAAGATGAAGACATCGAAAGACAGAAAACGAAGACGGCGGAACGTCAACCGAATGAAATTAATACCACAACCCCGTAGAAGCTGAACAACTGAAAGTGATTTATTCACGCCGAAGTCAAGTGAAAGTCAGTTTGGTAACAGGGGAAAAAGAAATTGCAACTTTAGTCTTATGGCTAACTGATCTCCAAATTTCGAAGAAACTTCTGTTGGCTGTAAGATCCAACTGTTTCAATAGTTTCAGCTGACAACAACGTGGAACAACAACAACAACAACAATAATAACTGCTAATAATAATATTAATATAATAATATAATAATACAATAATATAATATACTCGTGCATTCGACTCCATCAAGCATCGTTAGAGGTGACTGAATGCATCTCTCTCTTAGACAACGACTTAAGGTGGCCTACCGATGTGTGGAGTCAGTGCTACTGCCCTTCCAGACAAGTCTGGTGCCAGTTTACTAACATCAGAGAGAATGGCTTAGTGAGCCTGGGGCGCGGAATAGAACCAAAGAACATGTGCATATCGGAGGGCACTTCTGACCATTGTGCTATACACACCCCAACAGTAACAATAACAACCGTTAGGAGTAGCTATACCAAACAAAATGGTGCAGCAGTGACAGGTAGTCCACTCTCCGAATTCACCTGATTCTCAGTACATAGTCGTCATTTCTCTGTGGTCAATCCCCACCCGCCACCTAGTTAAAATGACAATCGGAAGTGTTGAGTATTCGATCTGTTGCGTTAAGTGCTGTTTCATTTTAACAATTTACTGGTTCATAGCTATGTCCAAATCTTTCATACTCTTCACCGCTTTCAATTCTCATAAAAGACAAAGTAGAGGATGCTATTCTATTTTTCGCTTCTTTAAAGAACACTATATTCCATCCAGATAATGGAACGTTTTTCTCTCCTTATACTTATATTGTTCGTGCTACTCGATCCAGTCATCACTGAAGAATTGGTGAAAACGGACACGCAGGAGAAAAGATGCAAAGTTAGTTAATGCTTCATAAAAAAACAAAAATTAGGAATATTTGTCAGTCTTAGTGAAATTCTAGATCATTTGAATGCATACTGTCATACCCTTAACGCTTCATCATTCTCATTGTGGCCAAGCTGTACATAAGTGGCCCCCTTCATCGCAGTGCACATGCTCCATCAGATTCACCTAAGTCTGAAGAGTCCAACATTTTCATCTGGATGCTGAGTAAAGAGTGAACCTATTTAATGGCACAGCCAGCAAAGAACCCACGGGGCTCTCCCACCGAATATGTTTTAAAAAAAGACTTACAAAAATCCTCACCGTGATCATTTACTTAACGAAGGGAGCCAACTAAGACCTAAAAGTACTCCACAACACTCGATTCGACTCGATGCAAGAACGAAGAGTGATGTCACAAGGATGGACACTGCTTTGGACACCCTACTTCAACCGTTGCAGTTCTGAACAAGACTATGTACTAAAACGTCAGCTACAATAAAATTTCGTAACAATCTGATCTGATGGGTGATTGATGATGGCAGCGCTATGTAGAAAACTAGCTGAGAGAAAGGCAAAGTAAAGGCCTCAGTGGCGCAGTGTGTAATGCGCGAGCTCACGCAAAGGAAAATCGTGGCTCGATCTGGCCCGGGGACCAAGTTTTGCGAATATCTTAGCATCGTTGTGGTTATAATCCAATTTAAGGTTATCGATAAACTGAAGTATTAATTATGCATTGAACGAAGCCGATATTGAAGCGAATCGTACGTGAGAGCTTTTCCAGGTCTATCGTATGCCGCCTGTTCATCATGTCATGGATCAAATATGTCTGCTTTGTCACGAGATGTTCTCGCATGAGGCTCCTAATCTGCGTGCTCAATGTCGGGCCAACTGCTTCCGAAACGACTGGTTCTCGTCGTGTATCGCCATGTTCAGCTCCAAAAACCGTCAGGACCGTGAGCAACCCCAGATGACCGTCCGTTGAATCGTCGAACATCCGCAATTGTGCATAGCAGTGTTTGTTTTGCTAGTTGTTGACATCCTCTACGCTTTCCCAACACACCAGTAAGTGGCGTGCAATTTCCTTTTCATTCAATTCCATCTGATTATCTTCATAGGTTCATTACTAAATCATCAGCTTCAGAGCTCATAACCATGTTCCCAGTAAGGAACAGCTTTGCACTCATTGGTATAAAAAAGATGGGTCTACTTAATAATAGGTGTAAATTCTAGGGTAATATTCTAGGGTAATGTCTATGAGTAAATAGCTAGCTGAACAGACCCGATCGTTTTTATAGATTTAGCGAATCTGTACTAGACAACATGGATAACGAACTAAACTAAGCCATTATCTATATCTCTAAAATCATCTCATAATACTGAACATATCGAAATAGCACATTTTCTGAGATCTCGTAAATCATTCACTACGGGTATCGCCACGTTCATATATATCAATACCATTGACTTCAGTACTAAGCAGTTAGGATTTCAATACTAATGAACATCAAACGTCCACCTTACTTACAAATCTTGAACTTCCTAGACGCCACTCCCACTCTATTCAAATCGTCTGTTCTGTAACATAATAAATGAAATAAATTGTTTGTGTACAACTTTAACATTTAGAGGCGCTACAGTATGGTGTTGTAACAGGCACGTGTTTGCAGCTTCGTCAATTCTCCGCAGTGTTTGACGCTTCGGCGGTCGGCCTAGGGACGTCAAACTTGTCTGAATTGTTCGTCTGCTCACCACACAAGTCACTATGCACAGACTTAGTGATATACTGAAATAAATGCAACAGGAATATGCTACCACCAACATCAACATATAAACTGATCACGCAACTTGGCGTTCTCTTCCTGGAAGATTCTTTATTTCCCATAGGAGAATATGAATACTTCTCAACACTTCCGTTAGTAACTGTATGCAGAGTCTAAAGAGAACAAAACTCGTAGCTACGTTACACCAGTATAACATTTGATTTCATGAATTGAAGAGGTTTTGTACAAACGAAGAACAAAGGGAAACATAGAACAAGAATTGCAACGCTGTGGAAGAAGGTAATCGCGCAATCCACGACACAGAGAGGCCAGGTCATCCTTCGATTTTTCTCTACGCAGATAAAAACCCAGGGCGATAAGCCCGAAAGATAGAGGAGCCTACAGGAAAAAAAACGAGAATATGACTAAAAATCGTTATGGGTATTTCATTCTCAAGAGAAAAAAGGTTACACTGATCACAACAACATGTACAGTACGATCAGAAACTCTTCCGTATTGTCTCACGGTGCGAGTTCAGATGGCACGTGAGAAATCGGACAGACATGATCGATACAGGGTAGATGGAAGCAAGAAAACTCACATCTGCTTCGGATTTCACTTCAAGCGTTAGAAAAGTGCCAGAAACTGAACCATCCTCACAAGGAATTGCAGAATAAAAGTGAATGTTCTCATAGAAAAGGATGGTTTGATCAATAAAGCATTGTATTAAAAACGAAAGAAAAACAAAACGAGAAGATTTCTAGGGTCATGTGAACAGTCTTACAGATAGGAATCGTTCGGTAATGGAGTTTAAAACCTAGTGAAAATCAATTCAATACACTTACAAGCTGCCAGGCAAAAGCTAAACGAGGCAATCAAGATATCAAAGGATACCAACGGCGAAAATAACACATTTTTTTGCTCGTTCTAAATAATAAACAATTACATTGAGGTAGTTAACAGTGTATTTACATATGGTATAGTTCCACTACTAGTGTCTTTGGCCGTCGATGAGCGGAATAATGGTCAGATCGAACATCAAGGAAGGTGGTGATGGTGGTGGATCCTAGCAGAAACGGCATATTCTCGTTGTGAAGGCAAAAAATGTTAGGAAAACACTGGTGAAAATTTCGTGCATAGAAAAGTGAAAGAACATACGCTCACAAACGTACAATACCCATTGCAACCTACAAACATTCCAAGGTCATAGAAAACTCAAATCATAACTCCGACTGAATAAGTGCCATATTCTTAACCCTGAGATAGATCGTAGAACATAGTCTCATAGCCCTTTTTAAAGCGTATGCTGCAACAAATTAGTTTTATATACACAATATACAATCATTCGATATCTGACGCTTTGATTACCCGCCTAGATCTTTCCATAATATTCGGCACAAAACAGAACTCTTGGACAACTCTAGCATCCGCAAGAATCCATTTGAAAGAGATAATAAAAACCATAGAAAACTCCCAATATGAAGAGAAAAGCTAGAACGACTTTTAGCACTTTCGAGTGAAAAAAAAACCCAATTTTCAACTCACTTATGATTCTTAACCACGGTAAAGAGCGCATACAAATACTTGTAAATTCTCACGGAGTCTAATTTCCCCTTCATGAATAAATTTCCATAAAAGATGCATACCGCAGACCGAATGAAGCAACATGGTTCCAACTAATCATTATGAATTTTCTATGACCTTAACCTTCAAAATCGAAAGGGTATGGAAAATGGTGTTCTGCTAATCAACAGCAATTGTCAATAGCAATGAACATGTGCCGAAAGCTTTACAACGACGACAAGTTCAAGATCGGAAAACAAGTGTAAGACGAAGAACAACGACTAAAAACGGGACACATATGTTTAGTCATAAAATCGCACAACATCGACAAAGACCTGAAATACAAAAGCAGAATCATTATGAACAATCCAATCAATAATAAATACGAAGTTACCTGCCCGAGTAGTGGACTGGTTAGTCGGTGGAGTAGCAGGAGCGAAGTACGCGTGAATCTCAACGTGTGGTCGATGGTGCTAAGAAAAATAATAACAATAGTGAAAAAGTGACGGAAATATCAGCAATGATAAAAAAAATATAGAAAGATAAGAAGATAATGCAAAGTATAAAGGATAAAAAAGGATATCTCGGCGTTGATCTATCCCTGAGGGTGCGCCATGCATTCAACTTTATTAAACATCGTTGGAAGTGAGTGAATGCATATCTGGCCCATACAATGGCTTACTGTGGCCTACTGTGGCCCACCGATGTATCGAGCCAGTGCTGGTATTCTCCCAGACACGTCTGGTACAAATTTGTTGGCCCCGGATGGAGAAAGCGCGCTTGGTGGACCGGGAGCGTGCGGGAGCGATTCCATGTGTATTGCAGGGTGCCTCCGACCACTACGCTATAGACGCCCCTCATGCGAAGTACAAAGCCCTGAAAACTCAGCCAAAAGAAAGAATTTGGAAATTTGGAACAAACAAGAGAGTCGGCTAACAAGACTATAAGAAATACACTCTAAGAGACCACCTAAGAGAATAATCAAATACACCAACAGAAGACGAGATAGGAAGTAAAGGAAGCCAGGACTGACCTTAAACCTCTGAATAGCTTCCTTCGAAATATTCTGGCAATCATATAAATCGATACGTTTCAGTGCTTTGGCATGCCGCATATGTGAAAGAGCAGAATCGGTAATCTGTGGACAATTATCGAGCTCCAAAACCTGGAATAGGCAGAGCATGAAGAACCCGAGATGCTTTAAAACATGTTGGAAAGTAACAAAAATCCCCGAAGTGTGACGTGTGTCATGAATGAAAACTTATATTTGACACAACCACACATAAACAGAATAGAAAGGAAACTGTACTTGGATAAACATTCAAGTATTTGAAGAGGAAGCCATTAGCAAGGAGAGAAACCACATACCTGCAACTTGTCCTTGTTATTGGTACAAAGACAATGAATAGACTCATCCGTAATTAACTCGCAATGGGAAAGACTCTGAAAACAAAGCCAATAAAAGAGAGTAAACACCGCTATTGTCCAACACAAAAGTGGTTACAATTCGCCCTACGTGGTGTGTACGTACACATTGCGCGGCTTTGTGGTTGCAAAAAGAATAAAGATAAGAGCAAATATATCCAAACGTAGCAATAAATGGATAAGAGATAAAGCTTTCAGCGTTGATCATTCCATGAAGGACGTGCCACGCATTCGACTTCATTGAGCATCGTTGGAGGTGACTGAATGCATACCTAGCCTTTACGATGAGTCGCGGTGGCCTACCGATGTATCGAACCAGTAGTGCTATCCTCTCTGACAAGTGTGGTACCAATTTACCGACCCCGGAGGGATGGAGAGCTTGGCAAGCCAGTAGCTGGGGATCGATCCCATGTGTGTACTGCGGAGCACTTCTGATCACTGCACCACATGCGCATCTTATAAGTGCAAATAGGGAAGTATATAAATAGAGAATATAAATATAGTAATAGAGAACTAAAAAGTAGGAAAGCGACATAGCTATGGATTAGCCAGTAGTTAAGCTATGCTTACCAACTCGGAAAGACCATTACAATTCGTGCTAAGTGAGTGGATAGTGGCATCTGTGATAAGGCTGCAGTCTTCCAAATCCATTCGCGCCAAACCCTTACAGTGCCTGGCCAGCTGTATGAAGCCAGCGTCTGTAAGAAGGCTACAGCCCGACAGTTCGACATCTCTGAAAATCACGAAGAAATATGGTCTTCATAAATGAATTTGGAAACAGCAATGTGTCATATGTACAACCAATGTTTAAAATTCTTTAATATTGGTACTAATTACTTACAATGTTGTTTTTTATTTACTGCCTACAACAATTTTTCACGGCAGGTTATCATATGAAATACAACCACAATGACGCTGAGCCTTTTGCAAAACTCCGGACCCTACGTGTCTGCGGAGGGGAATGAATGCTCTATTACCCTTTCCGGAGACTAACGTGTTCACCACCACACCATTCGGGTCCTTCGTTACGCCTTAAGTTCAGCTAGTTTTCTATCCACTGCAGCCATCAGCAAACGTTGCAATCTTCCAAATCCAAAAAACAAATTACTTATAGCCACAACGATGCTGAGATATTTGGAAAACTTGGACCCCGAGTCGGATCGAACCACAACTACTCTTTTTAAGGGCACGCGTATTACACACTGCACCACTGATGACCTCAAATTACGTATGTCTAGAATACAAAAAATACAACTTATTCATGTACAGAATTAAGACCCGAGTAAAGCAAAAGCATTTGTCAAACTGTCGAAAAAAAATGGTTTCAAAGACAGAACCAGCAGTGAAACTGCACAATAGACGAAATCCAAAGGAAAAAGAGAATCAATAAAAATATTCGAAGCTAAAAGAAAACTTCGATGCTCACGTTAACATTTTACAACCCTGTGATAGTGAGATTAGAGACCGGTCCGTGATTTGAGTACAATTTGACAAGCACAGGTACTGCAGGTGAGGACTGCCATGAGCTATATGAGCAACGGTTTCATCATTTGCCTTAAAGTTTCAAAGATTTATAAGAAAAAATTAAGAAACCGAAAAGAGTCGAGAATGATCTTCTTTCTAATTGAGCTCACAGATTAAACGCTAAAACTTACGAAACACGATAGTAGGTTTATCACTTCTAAATTCTTCATGTGATCAATAGAATTTGCGAAGACTTGCTCAGTTAGCTGAAAGATGTTCATTTGTTGAGGGCGAAACTAGTAAATTCCTTCAGTTGTTTCAGCTTACTCCTTCACATCCTTTCATTATTAAAGTGGTAAGATTTTTACAACCCGCTAAAACCATCTGTACACCTTTATCCTGGATATTATCGCACCAGCTGATATTTAAATACTGCAAGTTCGGGCAACCATCACTGAAATTAAAACATATATGTTAACTTAGTACTTGCTGTCTACTATAATTTTTCACGGCAGGGTATTATGTGAAATACAACTACAATGATGCTGAGATATTTGCAAAATTCCAGCCTGTAGGTGTCTGCGGTAGGGAGCGAACGTGCGATTACCCTTTCTGGAGGCTAACGCGTTCACCATCACACTATCATACCATGCTGACCATTCGTTTCGACTGTCTCTCAACTTGTTTCAGTCTTCCAATTTCAGTTAGCCTGCCTAGCACTTGTAGATAGGAAACTAGCCGAGAAACAGGCGAAACGAAGGACCCGCATGATGTGGTGGTCAACGCGTCAGCCTCCAGAAAGGGTGATAGCGGGTTCGTCCCCACCGCAGACACTTGCGGTCTGGAGTTTTACAAATATCTCAGTATCATTGTGGTTAAAACATATGTCTGTACACGTTAGAACCAAACCTATGGAAGTTCTATATCTTCCTAGAATTAAACAATACGTTACAGATAGAAACAGGCAGAATTAGAACTCGGTATTACTCGTGAATGCACAGTACCTACGAAAGAATCAAGTAGAAAATAACACACCCACCTAATGTGTCTAAGTGCTCGATCAGTGATGGCCGTACAGTTCTCCAGATTCAAATGAACCAATTTGTGACAATGCCTACCGAGGTTCTCGCAGGTCCTGGAAATCAACTCAATTACAAAAATGAACTCACCAAATGCTATTCAACAGTTTAAAACGTAAAGATTATATACTCGGATACTTTGATGGCTTTCCTTAATGGTTGTGTGGGTCCCAACGCAATTTCCACTTTTTTGGAGTTTTGCTGGCTTAATCATTGTGGTTCCCTGAGCCGAGAGGTCAGCGTGGCCAAAGTCTGCCCCAGGTTGTCATCACCACAGGCAGTCGCAGCTCTTGTGGATCAAAGAGAGATTTGCCACCATGCGACTTTGATACCAGGACGGTTGTGGATCCTGGTACTGGTTTACGCTTAGCTAAGTTTCCTGATGGAAACGCTGGACTCCTTCTCAGCTTGGGAGACCTTACCAGGGAGACGAATCCCACCGCTGTACATCGCAGCCCGTCACCCAGGAACACCTTCTACTCATGATGAGGCGGTAATCCGTTGGAAGTTTCAGGGAATTTAAAAGTTACAAAGTGTTAGTGAACCCACATTTGAAAAACTATTTTCGTCCTCATTACTTTTCAATTCATTAAATACTCATTTAGATCAACTTCTCAGCATCTTCATAGCTTTTCCCTAGTTTCGAAAGAAATTGGAAAAACATAAAATTTTCCTCACGTTCTGTTTATTGGACACAGAATCGGACCAGTAAAAATAAATAATTGACCATTCGTTCTGAAGATAGCAAAAGCTCCACTTTATGAATGTGTAAAACAAAACTTACGCATCTGTCACTCGTTTACATTTGTACAAACTCAAATGCTCAATGTTAGCACATTTTGCTGTGAACGATCGCAATGCAGAATCCTGTAACGAGAAAACTTAACCCTCTGCAAGGCTACAAATATAGCCCTCATAGCTAACCCCTCTCCTATGTATATAATTTTAAGAATGTTACAAAGAAGGTGATTAAATCGTCAGTATCTATGGAAGTGCTTTTTGTTCTTTCTATAACACACCTGTATGTTTTCACATCCTTTCAGTGAAAGTTTCTTCAAGAATCCACCACAACGACGAGCAAGGTTCTCAACAGTAGCTGCCTTAAGTGATTACTGCACGCTAAGATAACACCCAAACACATCAATTTGTAGTGATTAATTTTTGTAACTATATTGTTTTAAGCACAGTGATGTTGAGATATTTACAAAACTTCGCACCGCTGGTGTCTGCGGTGAGGACCGAACACGTTGTTATCTTTACCGGGGGCTAACGCGTTCACCACCACACCATGCGAGTTCTTCGTTTCGCCTTTCTCTCAGCCTTTCTTTCGCATATTATTTTAGATAACTGGTTTATGGAATCAAATAGAAATGGAGAATGTCGGGTAGTTTCCATCTTCAACATAATCGCAATTACGCCTGCTCTCTGAGACGGCTAGAACATGGAAATGCGACTAATTTTCCGACGCATGTTCTACGCATTGTCACGCATATGCTCAACAGGAAATTATAAGGCAGAATTGGAACAGCTGTTTCGAAAGTTCACTGTAACGCAAATAATGCCTTTAATTATTATTTGCTCTTTAGATCGATGACCCACTTTAACGTCTTTCTGAAATGTGAACAAATCGACCCGTTGCCAATTTGAGCCGTCGAGTGCGAGCACATTCCACAAGCGGCAAGCTTGCGCACATCGACATAACGTCTTCATATCGAGATAAGAGAAAATCCTGAAATGTTCCTAAGCACTAATAGTACCCTGATTACCCTGGAAACAAGGAATGAAAGCCAATTTGGTGGAAAGGACCAAGAAAAAATATATAAAAGTGTTTATGAATTTGAGAATGAGTTGTTCACTTAAACAAGAGAAAAGTGGAAATTGGCTAAACCACCGTTGCGATCTAGAACTATTTCATGCACTCATCTACGGAAACAGATCTATCGAATGACAGACAGAGTGTGAAGAGGACGCAAAAGGGAAAGGCACGAGCCACATGAGATAGTTACTGGACTGCAGAAGTCGAACATTGGCGTTGAAGGCACACAGGCGGAACATGGATAAGCCTTGAAACCCACATAATGGATAATCTATTCAAATGACTTATACGGACTACTTGGTACACATCTATAAGCGATAAAAGGATAAAGGAAAAAGCTCGCGGCATTGATCAATCCCTGAGGGATTCGCCATGCATTCGACTTCACTAAGCATCGTTTGGAGGTGATTGAATTCATATCTAGCCTTTATAATGACTCACGGTGGCCTACCTATGTATCCAGTCAGTGCTGTTATCCTCCCAAACAAATCCGGTACCAATTTACCGGCCCCGAAGGGATGGAGAGCTTGATAGTCCTGCGGCGCAGGATCGATCCCACGTGTATTGCAGGACGCCCCTGTCTACCTCACTACACGCGCTCCTATGAGCCGTAGAGAATCATAGATGAAGATGAAGATAAAAGGATAAAAAACCTTCAGCGTAAAGTCGGTTAGTAGAGGGAGAGGTTGGCCAATGCTTGTATACACACTTTCCTAAAATTTATTAGAAGCGTTTTAGTACAAATCTTGATATGTAGCAATTCGGTGGCGTATGGAAGAAGTTGGGAATTACTGAAGATAGAAAATACTTTACAGCAATAGAAGCTACGTCAATCAAGAAGCTCTAGGACTTGCCTGGATTATTTGTATATACGTAGACGAGGAAAATAGGGATACGTACAAATTTAATCCAGAAAGATACGCGAAAATGTTTGCTTCATTTCGTTCTCAGGGACAAAATTGAAACAAAGGTCAACCGGAAAATGGGAAAAAGATTCCAGAGAAGACGTTCAAAAAGATTTAATACAATTATCGACTTGAAAATAAGGTTGTTAAATTCCTGAGGCGAGCACAGCAACAGAGTGGTAAACATTGGCGGAATGCAGGCAGAAATCCCTAAGAAGAAACGCAGAAACGAAGCAAAAAGGCCTTTGACGAAGTCCTGCATACAAATGCTGATACCGGTGGAGAGTGAAATAAAGTTTAAAAAAAGGACCAGAAACCAGTTGTAAGAACACGAATGCATTTAGGTAATCTTACCAAATTCGTATTACCCGATCGTCTTGAAACTGTTTAAAATAAAGGACTAGAAGTATAACATAGAAGAATAATAAGTCCTCCTTCTGAATTTATCAAAAACGCCGAAATCCACATAATCGACCTAATGTCTTCACCTTTTTGCGACCGCGGGCATTTTCGCGTGTCGGGCCCGTCGGAACGCGCATTGAAATGAAGACGTACGGTCCACGAGCCCGTGCAAGAGGCACAACACACAGCACAGGTTTCCTACGGCTTATCCTTCTATTTTTCGACTCTCTCAGATTTTTCCACCTCTCTCTAAGTTCTACGTACCCGCCATGTTTCTTTCTGTATGATTCCATGTTCGAAGTCTTCTTGTGTGTGATAGGAGAAAGATCTGTCCATTGTCTAACCATGAAGTTACTAGCATTCCGAATGGTTTTGTGTGATATTTGAAGCGTATTTCTGTACCTGTTTCATGTTCTCTATATCCAAGGATTCCACTCCACCGTCGGAAATGGATTTTTGCAAGTTTGACTGAGAATACCTATTTACGCACCAGCCTCAACATGAAATCGGTAGACGACAAGCCATAAATTGACTGCGAAGAGTCGACAAGATCTTATCTCAACAAAAGCTAATGTCTCTACGGAGAAATGCTAAAAGAGAAGCAATTTTAGCCAACCGTGTGCATTAAATATACGTTACAATACAAAAATTTCAGCCCTCTCACACTCGAACGGCATGCCATTTGAGGCGCACCTGATATGCGCATTGAAAACAAGATGTACGGTCCGAAACGTACAACAGTGTAAAAGTTGAGATCGATGCGCATGATCGCGAAAGGATTAGTATTAAAATCGTTGTATTGCTTCTATATTTTATTTTGAATGTAATATGCTATAATTCAAAACATTGGCGAATTTAAAGGCAGCCAGAAACAAGAGATAGAATTGAAATAAAAACCAAAATTTACGTAGACCAATAGAATAACCGTGTCAAACTAACCGTAAAAGTAGTTCCTTTGGTAATGCCTTGTTGATAAGAGCTTGCTCACTAGGAGCTGGAGCAAGCGTCGTAATTAAATACATCTAAAAATACAGGTTCTTTATTATCCAGAAAAATCATGAGACTCAGCACTTTAGCTATGTAGTATAAGGATAGCCGTTGAAAATACCTACTATTACCATACGAATAGAATGAGAAAATCACTCGACTTGCTAGTATTCCGGAAAAGAAACGGTCCAACTAATGTAGAACAATAAACTTTCGCGCACTAGACAAAAACTCAACAGCCTTGAGAATTGGCGGGAAGGTTAGCAGTGAAATTCCCAGCTGAGAAGTTCACAAAGACATATGGCACGTAGGCAATTCAAACCTAATTCTTAAACGATGTGCTCTTGATGATACGAATCACCTAAGACGGACGATTGGCTGCACTGTAGTCTACTGCGCCATAACCGGGAAACTTGTTCAAAACACAGGAACAAAGAATTACGATAGGACTCGCGGAACCCAGCCATCACAATTTTTTTTGCAAAAGCAAGAAAAAATTCTTAAACATTTGTATTTCAAGCTTAGCTATGGTTAAAAAATTCGGTTTTGAAAGTTCAGTTATCGAATATCAAACCGGGGTAGGAAAAAAAACGTGGAAGTCATCATTTTTCTAAGAAAAGAAGATTAGATTGAGTTAAAGAAGAACCTGATTTTGCTTTGCTTGTATAGTCGGGTGCGTTTTCGATTGCGCAGCCAAACGTTTGCCGCGTCGTGAACTCGTTCCACGACGATCAACCTTAATAATCCGACAGTAGAGTCGTAATTAGTCTGAAAGTGACTCTCATCGAACTGAATTAAGCCTTCGACTTGAAACTGGCCGGTTTAAATAAAAAGTAAACGTGTAAGAACGAGGTTTTTGAACCAGTATGAAGACGTTGTCTACTCCCATACAAATCAGCACATAGTTAGCTGGTCTGTATAAAAACAGTGAACATACAACTGTGGCTCCACGTAGTAGAACAGAATGTGAAGCAGTGCGTCATCACGTCAAACGATAATTCACTTGACCAACGACTGAACTGACCTCATGAAGAATCATGGGGCTCCTAGAAAGTTCTCCATATAACCGCCTTGGTGCTGATTTCAGGAGGTTTTTACATTCGAGTTCAGCGAAAACTGCGACCGAGTGTGTTGGACAGTCACTTGTTTTATGGATCCAGACACTTACCCACAATGCAACCAGATTTCTCTCGCACGATAATAAATCCTGGCACTTGTTTACTCTTCACAAGGGTTCTGAATGAAAATATCGAATACGCCAGCACGGATGAACCCGCTGAGACAACTTACACTTGTAGGTCGCATTTTTACCCTAGGGAATATATCCCAGTTACAATGTTGCGAAAGGCTATTATCAAATGAGGGACCACGTGGTGATAGAATTGATAATCATTGGTAATGTCTCAATAACCTGTTCATCCATGATGAACAAAGAATTACAAGAAAAATCCATCATTTAATAAAATGATAAAGGAAATAGATGAACATGAAAAGGACACTTAATGGCCAAAGACCGAATTGCCAAATTGTCAAAATTACACAAAAATCTGCCGATTGCTAACCATTCTTAACAATCCGGATTTCACATACAGGAATTGGCTTGGCAACCACTGCTGATCGCTAGCTAAGCGCTTTTATCTGGCATTAATAACTTTAAGATCTCTATGGTGACAGCTTACTACACAAGCACAAAAGACGCCATTTCAACTTTATTAAAATCCTCAACTCTATCTAATTTCAACTTCTTCAAACTTTTCCTCGATTGTCTAACCTCACCTCCATGCCCTCTACGATGGTAGTCCTTACCACGGCACCGTACATCGACTCATATCAGACTCTGAAATCTGCAAATATTAGATTCAAAGTGACTGAAAACTTGTCCAACTAATGTCTCAACGATCGACAAGAACACACGGGAAGTCGACTCATTTTGAAGAAACGAACAATAGAGAAGGAAATCAGTCATTCGTCAAAAACTTCTTGACGGTTGTAAAGGAATACCGTGAATGACTACACAGTTGATATAGAAATAAAGGGACACAAAACGATCACTATTTTGGGATTCTAAAAAGACGTACTTCAGAGCATATAGCTAACATACAACTTAACACTTAGATACCACCGATAAGAAGCACACGTTCCAGACTTCCATTACATGGATGTGCGAGGTGACCAATCTTCATGGGAAATCGTTCAGCCTCCAGTTCTGTGTAGTCTCAAGGCAGCTGTGCTGGGGCGTTCCCAGGTCAGATCTATTAGCAACAACGGGTTTTTACTACGCAAAAGAGGAGAAGAAGTAAAGAAACTTTGTCCCAGAATCAACTAATGGCTAAGACTGTTCGATTTCCACGAAGTGCTAACATAATGAAATCGTACACTTCTGATATTAATTTTCATTTCCCTGTACTTTGAAAATCAATCTGGTAATAACTGAGCTCTCATCTTCATCTCTTTCATCTTCCCATTCTTTCAGCCTTGAGGAGAAACAGGACCGATGAACTCTAGAAGACTGGTGAATTCTTGTCCGATGGTCGCTCAACACCATAGATAAACGAAAAACTTCACCATTCAGTTGTGTTTATTGATTTACCTTCCGCTCGACATTATATAAATATTAGACTGTTACTAAATAAATGGTACATTTGTTCAAAAAGATATAAGTAGTCCTCTTTTAGTTCATGTGATCTAAAATGAGGATATATTATTGTAATGGTGAGATATTTGCAAAACTCCGGACTGCAGGTGTCTGTGGTGGGGATCAAACGCGTTATTGTCCTTTCCAGTGAGTAACGCGTTCACTACCACACCATGAGGGTCCTTCGTTTCGCCTGTCTCTCAGCTAGTTCTATTGATCTTATTGATCCCAAATCGGCACTGAACCCAATTAAGCTGAGGCTTTGTTATAATCACAATCTTAACCCTTTTAATTACTTACGTTACGCTAACGGGTGATTGCTGATGGCAAAAGATCAATAGAACTAGCTGAGAGGCAGGCAAAACGAAAGACCCGGATGGTGTGGTGGTGAAAAACGCCACTCCCCGAAAAGGACTATAACGCGTTCGTTCCCCACCGCATACACCTGCGGTCCAGAGTTTTCCAAACATCTCAGCATTATATACGAGTTATATTTCGCAACATACCCTGCCATTAAAAAGAAAAAGGCAGTAAATAAAAGGGTTAAGATTGTGATTATAACTAAACCTCAACTTAACTGGATTCAATGCCGATTTGGGCTCCCCAGATCAATCCCGTTGACGGGTGATTGCTGATGGCAAAAGATCAATAGAACTAGCTGAGAGACAGGCGAAACGAAGGACCCGCATGGTGTGGTGGTGAAGTGCGCTACTCCCCGGAAAGGACAATAGCGCGTTCGTTCCCCACCGCAGACACCTGCGGTCCGGAGTTTTGCAAATATCTCAGCATTACAATAGTTATATTTCACAAAATACCCTGCCGTTAAAAAGAATGGGTAGTAAATAAAAAGGTTAAGACTGAGGATATATTGTTGAGTCGCTGCAACAATTTTTAAGAAGGAAAACAGAAAAGGAAAACAAAAGGGAATGAAACCCATTTGCACCGCTTTTTCTCTTGAACTGAGAATCGGAGAAAATTACATTGGCCGATGTACTTACAAATAGCCTTATCGCCTCATCTACAATTACAACCCAAGAAACTCGTAAGGATATTTCAAAGCAAATGAATCGATAGTGTATGCACTATATGGTAAGCACCAGGAAGAAGATTTAATGGATCAAATCAAAAGTAGCATTCAAGTTAACATAGCAGATATTCGGGAAAAGTCTTAGGAATCCGTAAACCTTGACGTCTAAAGCCTCAATCGTGCAAACCACTGGAAGCTAGTCGAAATAGAGTCAAAAAGAAAGCCATGCTTTCCACTGAACCCGCCAAGGTGATTTTTATCACTGTCGAAGCTAAAGGATATTGTTCACTAGTTTATTTTACGTGACCCGTCATTATGTCCACTATGCGAATCCCAATACTTCTCCCATTCCATTCGTTTTTCTCGCGTTCATTGCCTCCAGAGTCTTCGAACATCTCGCGTATTGTTTCGGTAGCTGATCGAGAATTTCGTCTTCTTTATGAATGTTGAAGAGGCTGGTAGAGTCGTTTCTCCTTCCAATCTTGGAGACGGACCAACTAGGGCGCTCCCGCGTGCAGTGGAAGAGAACGCTAGGTAGGAGGTCGAACAAGCACGTTGCTTCCTGATGGACTACATCACTAACCGCTTCTCTTACGCATAATTATTCGTTCAGAAGCACGCAGTTTTGTTCGTCAAATAACGAAATTAATCGAGTTTTCCTCTTGAGAACTCGCATATAGCACTTTACTGAGGAAAAGATTCGACAAATATGTTATTTTCCCGCCAACCATAACCACGTATTTCAAGAAAACCACACAAAATGAAAAAAATAATTAGATCTTGCCACGATTGGACTGGAGTGAATTAGCGTCACGTACTTAATGGTTATTTTTGCATTCACTATATAGGGCGGATAGCACTGTAGTAGCGATGCTGATCACCATGAGCATGATACTGGCTCGATCCCCCCTTAGGCCCACAAGGCTCCTCATCCCCTGAGAGGTCCGGAAATCGGTACCGGACGTGTCCGAAACGAAAATACCCTCTGCAATCCAATTTGGAACCCTCTACACCGGCTATCTCAGGACTGTAGGGAGAATTCATTCGACTGACATTCTACAATATTCAAGATGATATGAAAATCCTCAAGCAGCAGTGGAAGCCACACGTGAAAGTTGGATGACCTTGGCGGATGACGGGCATGAAGAAACGAATCGAATGTGAGAAGTGCTGGAATCCGTACGGCACATGTGAAGACGGGTCGTATAAAAAGAAATAACTAAAAGAAAAAATAATTTGCATCCATTTATGGGTCGGTAAGCACCCAAAAGTACATTAAAGTTAAGAACTACTAACAACATTTACGTCGACTAAATATTTATCTTCTACTATTATTCGCCCATTGTTTGCACAACACCGAGTTTGCTGCGTTGTTTGCCAATCTATGCATTATTGTCCTAGGTGGTCGTTCCCTTATCTACAGCCATCTGAACAATTTCTTTAACAACAAAAATTAAGGGCATGATGTAAAATATAAACGTGAATTCGGACGAGTTTTCCTATTCAAAGTCCTTTTTCATACATACAAACTCGAGCTTTTAGTTTTGAGAATTGATCAAAACATGGTTGAATCCTTCTCAATACACGATTTGCTGAAGTTTCTTGCATCGAGCAATCGCAGCAAACTGTCATTTCCTCTCAGAACTCTTCTTACTTCTTTCATCTTTGTTAAGTTTCCAAAATCGTTTCCAATCTAACGAATTTATCCGTCGCGGCAGTTGGGAACGTGAGCAATGTCTTGGAAAAGGCGACATTCGTCCATACGTTTGTTCCCTCAGCAATAACGTCTGATTGTATTCTCCATTATGTTGTTATGACAGGAAACTTCATCGAGGTAATGCCTACTTGTTGAAGTTTTTTCCCATGAGTATATAGTTGGACGACCGAAGTACATTTACATGGACCTTTTCAACGCCAGTTGTAGTTAGCAAGTGTTCAACTATTACAACATTAATGTCTTAACTTTTGATTACTGCCCGCTGCTCAGTAGTTAAAACACTGTGATTTCGACTGCTGCCTCAGCTTAACTGGATCCAATGTCGTTTGTGTTTCCCAAATCATTTTCGTTGACAAGTGATTGCCGATGAAAACGATAGATTAAAAAAACTGGCTGAGAGAAAGGCAAACAAGGGTCTAAGTTGGTGTGGTAGATAGCATATGAGCAGCCGAAAAGGGTTATCACGGATTCGAAGTTGGCCTGGGTTCCCAATTTTGCAAATATTTCAACATTATTGTGGTTAAAGGATCTTGTTTTTTAATTGATTCCGCAGTAATGAATGCTTTTTCAGATTTGATGCAGCTCAGATTTAATGAAAATCTTGAAAGACCACTACCATTTGGTCCACACAGTTAAGCCTCAGGGATTGGACTTCCTCAAGAAAACCTTTGTGTTAAGAAGGCATCCGGAGGCTGACTAAATTGTACATCAATTCGTTCATTTTACAAAATGACAATTTACAATCGACAGTCTTACACCATTTTGGTCACGGGAATCATTATTTCTATTGGTAATGATGATTAGCGCTATAAGATAGGCAAGCGATAACCACTAGATTATTCACGATGATGTTCGACGGATGATACACTAATAACCATAACTACAGTAACTACTCCATGTGAAAAAATCGTACTCTTAGTAGAAAATTTCCTCTCCCAATAAAAAAGTACCAGTCTTTTTTCGATCTTCGTCTTTAGAAATCTCATTTGAGCCTAACGTGAAACTTACTGTCTTGATCCTCTAAAGTTTGCACGACAATGATTCTTTCGAATAACTATTGCAACTAGATTAAGCGTACGCACTGGCTTCCGTGAAAAGATCCTAAGGCGTCTGTTGTTGACTGTTGACTGCACATAGCATCGCATCATAGGAAAGTAGGTTTCCATGACGCAGGTTCGAACACCATCTGTTAGCAATTTCCATTCCACTAACGGATCTTCTTTTATGTCCGTCTTATACTTTTTCAGAACATGTTGACGTCATTGTGAACGACATTGCTGCGGACGATATACTAGGTACAATAACGGACCAATTCTTCGAAAGGCATTAAGCGATATTTACCGCAGAGGATACAAATAGCCATCGAAACCCGAAGAAATTAATCGCTTCTTTATCACGATGTCCTTAGCTGTCCCTTTCCGTTCTTCCATAGAACGACTGCTTTTCTTATCCATGACAAATGATTAATGATCACTAAATGCTTACTGTTGAATCGGAAAGTAACTCAAAGCAGAAAAAGTGCAGCTTAATCCCAACGCAACATCGAAACACAACTTATGGAAGTTCCAAATCCGTCCTCTACATGAAAACCGTTGCAAAGCACAAACCCTTCGAGAAACCTCTGGAGATTCGAAAATAGAATGAATTGTGGTCAAGCAGCGGGAAACGCGACAATTACATCGAGAAACCCAATGCACTAACTTTGTGCTTACGATCGACATAAATCTGGAAAGTAGTAGTTCAGCAGTAAGATAAATAGTCAATTAGTACGTCATCAGTAACTTCACCGTGATAACAATAGTAATACTTTGTTTGACTGATATAAAAATAACAATGTTATCTAATAGACAGATAGATAGAAAACTAGCTGAGAGAAACGCAGAGCAAGAGGCTCCGTAGCTCGGTGGGTAATGCGCGAGCCCCCGGAAAGGAAGTCCAAGTTCTGCGAAGATCTCAGCATCGTTGTGACTGATTTCGCATAATACCGTGCCGTGGAAATTGCAGTGGGCAGTAAATAAAAGTGCAAATATTATCAAAATTTTTTTTATCACATTCTTGTTTTTAATATCATTTCTAGTGACTGTAAATCGTTTTGTTTTCTAGAAGGAACACGTCCAATCACGATATAATCGAAAGTGATAGGAAATTGACATTTGAAATAAGTATTAAAACTAGGGAGTAGTTAGAGAGATAGAGATGAAGAGAGAGATGAGGAGAGAGGAGAGAGAGAGGGAGGTCAATTCCCTTTCATGAAGGATATAAGCGACTGCTACACACGAATTGTTCATCGAAGAAGACAGCAGCATTTTGGGGTTAATGATCGACTTTCTCAACACCCATTCCATACCAGATGGCAATAAGCGCAAATTCTTCACTTCACATAAAAACGCTGCTGAACGAGAAACACCGAACGGACAATAAATCCTCCTTAGGCCATCGTAACGATTTGCGTCGCAATAAAGCTAACACACAATTTGTTCTTCTTTTTTCGAAAAATCCTCTTCAGCCAACACATAAGCGATTGTGGAAAAACGCATGATGAGATCGTTTAGTCTGTTCAAAGCACATACAACTTTAACAACCCCGTGACGAGTTCTTTTGTTTCAGTGTCTTCTGTGGAAACCAAATCCGGTAAAAGTCCCATGGTTTCGATTAGTAGTTCCTTCTACAAAAAAAGAAACAAATCGAATGTGACATGTCCTGGGACCTGCACAGTAGAAGTGAAACACGGGTCGAGTAAAAAAAGTTCCGTTTACAAGTTTGTGAAGAAGAAATAGAAGCAAAGTCAGCTGAAATATATCACTATACAATGTTTAAATAACCCTATGAACGGAGAATTAATGTCAAAGGGAATAGGCAGCGCTTAGCACGGCCACACGACTTTGGCATAATGCCTGCACCCTAGCTTCAGATGTAACAATACAGCCGTCCTGTAACATGATACTACAACGCCAGTATGCTGTCGAAGGAAATTCTTTTAACGGATAACGGTGATGTTTTAGTTCAGTTCATGCTCAAGAAAACGGGTACAGCGGATAGAAGGACGAAGCGCTCGCCGTCGAGCAATCTCTGAAGATGCACGATGTACTTTTAACCCCATCATCATCGTATAAGTGATTAAATGCACATCTGGTTTATGTAATGATCTGTGACGTCCTACTAGTGTATCAACTCAGTGCTGTTACCTTCAAAAACAACCCTGGTACCGAGTATCCGACCCCGACTGGAGGTGAGTGCTTGGTTAGCCGTGGACGCCTGCCTTATCGAGCCAAAGACCACGTCTGTATTGCACGGCATCTCTAACAACTGCGCTATACACATACAGTCCAGCATTAGGTATATTTCGGCTTTAACTCGATCTCATCACTGGAATGCTCCATCAGTCAAGCTGATACTAACAATGAAACATTTAACCACTTCTCTCTATTGTTCTAAACTCTGTGCTATGTTACTAAACACAGGCCATTTCGGACACATTGTAAGACGTCAGCAGCGATAGCGCACTCGACGAAAAGCAGGTGACGTTCACCCGACAATCAGCAGAAAGCCGAACATCACAACAGCCAATACACCCAGAGTCTGCCATGTCTTCGCAACAAATAAGCATAAAAAATTCCACGACTGAAAAAAAATATCAACGGAATGTTCGTATTACCAGAAGTGAAATAAAACGACAGCGTCCACATAGCTCTCTAGAGCCTGGAGGAAAGGCGTCCTCAACAAATGTATGAATTTCGACAGCGAAAAGAGACAGTATCTGCAGGAAGCAGTTGTTCACTTGGTGTTAAATTCATAGACCATACAAAAAATAAAAGCGATCGTCAGGAACGACGTTCATGAGAGAGAGTGACAACGAATCGGAAATATAACGAGACGGTGAATGCAAGTGAGGAAAGTTTACAGCTAAAGCCTAAAGCCAAAATCTACGATAGGTCGAGGAGAAGAATACAAGATTCACGATCATAACCGATATATATCGATTAGGTTTTCGGATGTCCCTACTGCATTCAAACATATATACGTACAAATGTACGGCTCGATCAATGTGTGCACTTCCTGTACACTTCCTCATTCAACGAGAGACAGCACGGACAATTTCCATTGATCGCCTGTTCGCAAGGGACATGTTGACCTCAGTGGATTGTCGGAATGGAGCAGCTGGCCAGCCGACACCAGCCCGTCCATCAGCCAGTAGTCATTCGTCCGAGAAACGTTCGCAATACGATCGGGGTAGAAACGAAAAACCAAGTCAAAGACAGCCATGGCAAATTCACATCGATTGGTGTCTACTCATATATTGTAGTAACATTCTGCGTTCTTCTTCCTTTTGAGATTTCACAGAAATGATTAAACACGAACGATATTCCTCGTATTGGCGTCTTATCCCAAGTGGGCCAAAAACAACTCCATAATCAAGTGCTTCATGGGATTGAGTTCTAACGTTGAAACAAACAACTAATCAATAAAAAAATAATTTGTGTCGTAAGTTACAACCATTAAAAAATACTTCGTTCAAAAATCAACCACACAGATCGCTCATTAAAACTGTAAGGTGTTGGCTATCTGACTACTTATCGTAGTTCTCAAAGTACACATATGATTTACACTTTTAATACAAAGAAAGGCACCTAAATTCAAGGTGTTTTATTTCTGCTGTAATACTTGATACCGAAATTATGAAAAGTGGAAAGGTCAGAAATGAGTTCATTTTGGTTGGCATGGGACGCTAGGACACTGTAGCGAGAATGTTAAGTGAGAGAGATCTGAACACAACCTATTTCCGAGTCAGCGATCCATGTACTAACCAGACTCATCGTTACATAACATTCCAGATAAAACTCTATTACGTTCGATCATCGTGGCAGAGCTTTCAGAAAACTCATTCATTCTGTATTCTAACAACATTTTCTGAGATATTACCGTCATATACATCGGCAAAGACTCCGTTCGTCAGACTTTCTGCATATATCCTATCCTTTAGGCCTAAAGTGGGGAGAGAGGTTGACGATAGAAAAATCATGAGGGGAGTGGTAGAGTGGATCCCAACAGGATGCCAGCTTTTGGACGACCATACGAATGTGTTACGAAAAAAGTATGGAAGGACGGGTTCGCAACTTGCGACAAGAAACTGTATTCCTTTCTAAGAAACGATTTAGAGGTCATTTAGTCTTCTGAACAGCACGTGCCAATCAACCCGAAAACCATACCATGGAATATATCCACAAGGAAACGACATAAAGAGACGATATGCCGGGTTTTATATTTTGAAAATGCGATGCAGATGTATGTTCCAACATTGCAGTCCATTCAAAGCAGTGTTTGTGCTTCATCTAATGTCTTTATCTTTCTGTGCCACTGCGGTCTATCCTGCAAATATTTTCTGCTGCTCGCGTTTCTCATGCAATTGACTGAAAGCTCTTAGCCAAAACAGCGTACCACGGAATATGTAAAGCAGTCCTCAGCATAAACAGAAAGCCTATTCTCTTAATTCATTTTCTATTCAGTGAATGTGTTACGAAATATGCTCGTTTTTGGTACAAACCTGACCTTTACCTGTCTTTTGGGGATGTGCCATGTAGCCTTGTGAATAACCTCGCACAGATCAATCACATAAAGGACATCTATAGAGAACTTTGCGTCCCTCAGACGAGTGAAATCCATTGAGCAATTCTAGCGAGTAACAGTGATGAATGGAGAGTTCTATACTACCCTGTGAAGTTACTTCATCATTAGCAGTGGATTAGGGCTGATGTAGCGTATAACGAACTAGCTCGCTCTCCGTAGCTATTCTCCGTGGCAGTGTAACAACTAATCTCACAGATGCTAGGTAGCTCGTATAAAATTTTAGGTGCACGTGTACGTGTATTTTCATAGTTTTTCCACCAACGTGTTTGCTCATAAACACTTGGAGCGAGTGAGGATTAACAATTGGGCTCTTTTCTAGTGAGTGATACCCCAGAAAAAATGAAACAGCCATGCGAAAATGCACATCGATCATAATTATCACTGATACTGTTACCTTCATGAAGTTCTTCTCTTGCAAAAACACTGCTATACGTCTCATGGAAATTACAACATTGAAGAAGATTGGCGAAATGTAGCACGAGCGCTCAATTATGAATATTAGGGCAAAAGAAGTAAATAAGTAGTTATCAGCGGACAATCATATCAATGACAGTCGTTCTCCATAAAAAAAAAAACATTGCCGGATGAAATTCCCTCATTTGAGCGGCGCTGCACTGAAGATCCGCCTCGATATGAAAACGAAAACACCAAATCGAGAAGGCGAAGACTGCTGACCGTCGACTCGGATCATCGGCTCTGATGAAGACGAAGACGTCGAAACGTTAGCCGAATAAAAGTTGTATAACAACGTCGCGTAAGCTCAACAATTTAAATATGTGTTGAGTAGTCACACCGAGATTCAAAGAAAATTGGATTGTGAAATAAATGTTACGGCTGGAGATAAGAAGCTATGAAGAAAGTGTATGGAGATAAGTACGAAATAAGGATGTTACGACGAGGACGTAATGAAGCGAGAACGGAGGATTAGCGAAGGTAATGGACGACGGAGTAGCGATGACGAGAAACGAGTACTCAAATATCACGAAGAAAGTCGGTACGACACTACTAATGATGTGGGCTGGAATGTTAGCGATGATGAAAGTAGGGTACGTAGGATTGTCAAAGCATATAAGAGCCAAGAGGCTTCTAAATGACGGAGGAACGTATGACGTAAAAAACATGAATAGAGAAAATAGAAAAACACAAGACAAAGAGACTCCATGCCTGCCAACGTAGGAGATTAATAACTTTCTTCACATCTTAAAGTGCTAAAGTAGCGCTTAAATCCTGTCAATTTTATTGTTTTATTAAATAGTAATATGACATAAAAAGTCACAAAGGTGAGACACATGAGAGAAGTGGGGGGAGATCAAGGAAATGAAACGAAGGCAGATGAAGAAAACTGAAATAAGTCGACAAACGTGTGAAAGTCGGAAGTCATTCTTTATGCCTATTGTTCGAGAAGGAAAAAAGGATAAGCGAATGAACTAGGATTGTTCTTCACGACCTAAAAAGCGAAACACAGGAAATCTCACAGAGGCGGCTACTGGAATGTTCTGGAAATAAGCAATTAAGGGGAATGCGTGGCCAAACGCTGAAAAACTGAAAACCTTATCGAAGTTAGCGAAGTTCGCCGCAACCAATTTTCGTTATTCCAAGAACGTTATTCCGCTCATCATTCTACCAGACAGATATTTCCGAAAGCATAAGACAGCGAAATCCCAGCAGTTTTTCCTTCAAGTCTGGGAATACCCATACATTTATGCGAAACTGATTGATACCTGACAGCGCATTTCCTCCAAATCACTTTTTTGGTTCTTCGACGAGATGGACGTTTCCATACTATCTTCGACGTCGACAGGTTTTTTCCACAATATAGTCAAATACTTAACGTTCTTTACATACTTAAGTTATGGGCGGCAGCAAATGCACTACACGATTTCTACGAAGCGATGACAAGTTAACGGCATCACGTAATTAAATCGATAAGAATGCTTTGCAGAACATTGTGTGTGTATGTGTGTATGTGTATGTGTGTATGTGTGTATGTGTATCGGTGTGTAGTGAAGCATTAATGGCCTCCACGGAAATATAACACGATTCCGTCCAGCAACCATTTAGGCAAATCTGCTGCCAACCAAGATCAAGGACTAATTCGTAATTTTATGAAAAGCGGTCTATTATACCCACAACATCTCATTATCAGCGGTATATAAAAGCACAGTTCTCAAAGCTAAGTAGTTTCACTATCGACTCCCAAATTTTCATCTAGCTAGTCAATTAAAATTGATAAGAACAGTGTTTTAACTTGTAGCTACTGCCTATTCTTTTTCATGGCACGTACTGGACTGATTTGTGTTCCCCAGATCATTCCCGCCATCGGGTGATTGCTGATCCCACCGATACTGTAAAAAAGACTGGACTGAAAGGGGAAGTGTGTTCCCCAGATCATTCCTGCCATCGGGTGATTGCTGATCCCACCGATACAGTAAAAAAGGCTGGACTGAAAGGAGAAGCGAGGGCCTAGATTGGCGTGGTGGATAGCACGTGTGCCCTCGGTAAGGGGTGATCGCGGGTTTGAGGTCCAGCTGACGTTACGAATTTTGCTCATATCTCAACACCGTTGTGGTTGATAACAACAATAACCACAAATGATAACACTCTCATGGGCTAGTGTAATGAGGTGCTGCATTCATGTTCAGAGTTGTGGGATCGATAATCCTACCCGAATCCACGAAACCCTGAACATCATCGGAGTTCGGGTGAACTGATGGCGAATCCAGTATGGATAAAACTGTTAGTCCTTTTTAGTTGAATTCAGAAAGTCATCTTCGCATAAATCCACCTGCTTCATTGACAAAACAAGCCATGTCACAAAGTCTGACGAACGCCATGAGTCTATGCGTCCGTTTTCCAGTTAACTACTTTTCTTATTGAATGTCTCATGCCAAATGACACATTCTTTGCTATGCTTCTATCAATGATTGAACATGTCATTCCACTTCAACTGCGACGAAAAATGACAATCAACAAAGGGTGTAGGGAGGTCTCAAAGGTTTCGTACACTTGTTCCGAAAATCTCGTCCGCAACATGTTTTCTTCCGTGGCTTTTCTCTTCGAATGGGCACTTATTCTTTCTCCGCGATGAATAAATAGTGTTCTCAAAAAGATCGAACGACATTGCAGTGGTTGTTCTTGAATATGACGATGTTACGATCACGCAGAAACGATTTTCTCGACCTCGAAAACACCAAAGTGCATGAGTTCTTTTCAGCACCACACGACATCCATCAATCCACCACAAGAGACCTGACCAAACGAAATGATGCTGTGCAGCGGCGACGACTGCCGGCCGTAACACATGTGCCCCAGAAATAATAATATTGGTATAATGACGAAAATAAAAATAAAGTCGTTTCACTCCTCCTTGCGTCTACGGTTTCCAGACCGTTCACCTGACACATTCGTGACGTGCTTTGATTTCAACGCATTCGGTGGTAAAATAAAGGCCGCTTATAACTTTAAACCAACACCCTTTAGCTCATGGTGAAGTTTATTAGTTGAAATTAAAACCATTAGAATAGACAGATCTTTGCCCGCAAGATGTAAGTTCTCCTAGGGCATGGTACTGCAATTTTTACCTCCGTACCCACGAAGAACCCTTTTCTTTTGTGGCAACCGCGTATTTCGAACATAGAAGCAAATGAACAGGCGAGACTTCGTCTAGCAAGACGCGACGGTTCTGCCGAATTTATCGTTGGTTTTGTGAGTAATAGGTTTGAGTGGGAGCTTTTAAAAATTCAAACCTAAAAATTTCCAGTTCTTTTTTGAGTGATTCGATCTTATGTATATTTAGAATTAAAATTAATAAAGCAATGATGCTGAGATATTTGGAAAACTGCGGGCGGTGTCTGCGGAGGGGAACGAACGTGCTAATACCCTTTCCGGGAGTAACGCGTTCACCACCACACCATGAGAGTCCTTCATTTCGCCTGTCTCTCAGCTAGTTTTATAGTTCGCTGCCAACAGCAATCGCGTGTCAACGGGATTGTATCACACATAATACCCTGCCGTAAAAAATTGTAATAGGCAGTAAATAAAAAAGTTGACATTTAAAAGAATAATGTATGAAAGTTGGATGTACCCATGTGGCAACAGAACAACGTCTCTCCTAAGTTCCTAAAGTTCTCAATTCTTGCACTAATCTACTAATAGAAAAATTATCGTCTGCTGTCAAAAAACCAGTTTAATCTCTGTGTTAAAGACAGTAATGGTTTCCATTGCATAAAAAGTACGCTGTACGGAATTAAGTGAACAATAAAATGTTCATAGTAGCGACTAAACAACGAACAATTTCTTAATTCGAAATAGCCCAGTGGTTAGAGGTTCCCAGCAAAACGGATGTTCTTGTTGATCTGATCCATCACTCCAGGTAAACCAAGTCTCCGTTTCTCCTGGGTAGGCGAATTAGCACTAGGTTTGCCTGGAAGGACACCTACTTGGTACATCCACTACAAGTCATTTTGTAGGTCAAATATGCACTAAAACATCTCTTCTATGGCACGAATAGAGTTAATATCAAGGCGTACCCCTCAGGGTTGGTCAAAGCCGTACGCCTTATCCTTTTTTATTCAGTCCGTCAGTGACGTTCCTTCTACAGCACTTCACAAACGCAAGAAAACTAGCAACTACGCTTTGTTTGCAGAAAAAAGACTCGGAAGCTAAAGAACATACTGTGATTGAGATATTTAAATGGCACCACCCCACGTGAAGTAAGTATCCCACCATTTCATTCATACATTTCGTTATCCTTCAACTGCTATCCATTATGGAGGTATCCTCATTCGTCTGTGGATTCAGCTGCGGCTTAATGATCTTTCGCCTTCTCTTTATTGACGTGCTGAGCGCTAGTTGAGCGTGGCTTTCCAGGAAACCCCGAGATTGCCGTGCTACGACGCTCCCTAGTTTTCACTAAGAGTAGGCGTCACTCTTTGTGAAACGACGAGAGGTCTACCGCTTTTTTTAATGAGATTCCTCCAGTACGGCTGCGATTACTGCGACTAGTCGACCCATCAGAATATAAAATAATTCAGGTCTGAAAGGAAAGTTTTCAGGTAGAAATGAACACACTCACACACTTGTGTCAGTAAAAAAAATTTGACTGGTCCAGTCCAGCATCGCAGATTCCTGTCACCATCTATTTACTTGGTAATAGCATTTCTGTGACAACCTAGTTTCAAAACTCCAGTAGGCATAACTAAACAAAATTTCGTTATTTTAAATAACGAAATTACGTCTCGAATAAATAACTGTCCTCCCTCTCACCGCCGACCATCACGAATGGAGTGAAATGCCCATTTATTCCTGGCGCATGGAGGAGCACCTCAGTAGGTTCTGTTGCCTCGAGGGATTCGCTAAGCACCAAACTTCTTTTTTCAGAATTTTATTCACGAAGTTACATTGTCTGGTCGAGTGTCCTCTTTTTGTGCGCTTGAAATCTCGTACGATTTGGTCGTGAGCAGCTCTGGTTTATCGGTCGTCTTTAAGACGTTGCATTTTTACTATATATGTTCATGAAAAAGGAGTCATAATCACTTTGAAAAGTATATGTGATTAGAGTCACAAGGTTAATATGGCCTAGTCGTACCCATTTAAAAGTGGAATACCTTTACTATCATAAAAAGTCGCAGAGGTCTTCTTAGTGCGTTGGACCCCGAAGCCAACGGGTAAATCGTCAGGCTACGTGGCTGGCCACCATATAGCAGATAGCGGCTTACAGCTGACCCAAAAGTGACCATGCACATACTTGAGGCGCAGGCTGATTCATTCATAGCAGTGTCAGATTTACGATAACAGTCTACATGTGATTGTTTACGTTCACAGCTAAGACATGGGCATCGTACCCAACCACGACGTTTCGACTAAGTACATAAGGGTATAATGCTCCTTGAGGTCACAACACAGGATGGTAATCGCACCAACTTACACCAAGTTCATCAACAACACAGGAGTCCAACAAGCTATCGCCTATCAAACTGTGCAGCGTCATTGTGAGAGTCAGCAGTTAAGCTATATTCACTTTCCTAATGATGTTCTGTTGTTTCGTATAACTTCTAGCACTAACCAGATGACACGATGATCGTATAGTTGGACGACGAGTACGAAATGGTCGTTCTATGACTGCGTTTAAACAAAACAGCTCGTCAGAAATCAGTTCGTTCACGATGCTTCATTCAAGTTCAACAAAATGAATATTTTCTAATGCCGCAAGGATGTTTATCTACGATAAGAAGTCACCCTGATTCCACAGCTGAGCATGAGAAAGCGTGCAGTTTAGGAAGTTCACAACATCATCAGTGATGAGATAAAATAAAGAGCATCCGGTTCCAACATGCTTCCAATTTTAAAGATAAAGCATAAAAAAAGGCGCGCAGCTTTGACTAATCACTGATGGATGCGCATTTGACTCGACTGTCCCAGGAAAGGGTAATCGCGGGTTCGAATCTGGCATGAGGTTCCAAGTTCTAAAAGTCTCGGGTTCCAAGTTTTGCAAATAGTATCATTGTGATTAAGTGTATATTTGGCCCATAACTGACTTGTGGGGACATACCGATGTATTAAGCCAGCGTTTTATTCTCCCTCACAAATAACGCAGCAATTTGCCGAGTCAGAGTCGAGGATAAGGGCTTGGTTGGCAAGGGGCGCTCGATCGAACAAACGAATGCGTGTGTGCTGTAGGGCAACTCTAATCACTGCGCTACATGTGTCTCCAAATTTGAAAAATAAACCTAAAATATCCGAACATTACGTAAACACTAACGAGGCCAGCTTCTTCGAACGCGGAACTATTTAACGAAAGATGGTAGAAGTATTCCGTATCATTAAAGAAATAGTTGGAGTATTGAAATATATCAACAATGGGAAACGAAGGACGCCACCGTATAACGAGATGTGAAGAATAAGGTAAGCCTAGAAGACCAAATCATTTTTCCAGAAAGACAGCAGCTGTTCAACTAACATGAACAATTGAGTTCTATGGCATGTCAAACAAAACACGCCAGATGGAAACCACCACAAGTCGTGAAGGAGTCTAATGTGATGGCCAGCAGTCTCCAAAAAACCATTAACGAAAAATTTCACGCTTCTCGCGGACTTTAAGAGATCAGCAAGCAGCCCGTAGCTTCATTGGCGCCCCGCACAAATAACACGAAAAAATAGCACTAAAGGACAACTGCTAAAAAGACAAAGTTAAGGAATTTGGCGTCAATTAAGGCTCCCATCTCCATGCCATCAACGTTGTCAAGCGTCGTGCTGATTGAAAGCATCTCTGGCAGATGAAATTACCTTCGCTGCTGACTGATGAATCTAGTCAGTACTTTAATCCAATCAGACGTATATGGCACCATTCTGACGATCCTGGAGGGTGGGAAGCATAGTTGGCCCAAAGCGCGTGGTTGAACCAACGACCGCATGTGCTTTCTCGAGTACCTCTAACCAATGCGCTGTGCGCCTACATGCTATGTATGTCGATATATTAAAATAACAAAAAACCTTCTATAATCCCGAGATATTTGCAAAACTCCGGACCGCAGGTGCCTGCGGTGGGGAACGAACGCGGTATTGCCCTTTCCGGGGAGTAACGCATTCACCACTACACCATGTGGGTCCTTCGTCTCGCCTGTCTCTCAGCTAGTTCTATCAATTCCGTTAACGGTTGATTGCTGATGGCAAAAAATCGATAGAACTAGCTAAGAGGCAGGCGAAACGAAGGACCCGCATGGTGTGGTGGCAAACGCGTTACTCCCCGAAAAGGACAATAGCGCGTTCGTTCCCCACCGCAGACACCTGCGGTCCGGAGTTTCGCAAATATCTCAGCATTACAGAAGTTATATTTCGCAACATACCCTGCTGTTAAAAAGAATAGGCAGTAAATAAAAAGGTTAAGATTGTGATTATAACAAAAAATTACCACCTAAAATTAGAACACCAAAACTTCGAGGTTTTTTATAGCCCAATTTTAAACGCAGTTCCATTTATTACCATTTCTTGACACTCGTACAGCGACGCAAAGACTGCTATACGATTCAGTGAAGCCTTGCATGAAAACATGTTTGTTTGACCGGAGCGAAGCAGAAAACGCTCAGGGTTACGCCTACCTATCTAAGCATTACAACTCAACGCAAAACTATAAATTAACGGAATATTTCTAAGTCGATGGAGTAGAGAGAGACAAACAGAAGGACAGACAGAGAGAGAGAGGGAGAGAGAGAGAAGGGAACAGGGAGACAGAGAGACACAGAGATAGAGACAGACTGGAAAAAAGCCAAACGGACACACAAAAGCAGACACAAAGGAGGAGAGAGAGAGTAGAGCAAAGACCACGATTAACTCAAAGTCGAATCTCATGACACAATCTGTTTGAAAAATTTCCACGGAAAGGACTACTGTTCAAAAGAAACGCTCATCACCATCCACAATCTCTTTAGCCAACACAGTCGATAGTATGGGACTCTAGGTAGTTATCAGATGGAGGAACTGCTTCGTGGAAATGTTGATGTCAATGCTACGCAGTATTCAAGCTAACTAAAATGACATTAATTTGACTTATATGGGACAAAGTCTGGCCTTGAACTTGAACTTTAAGGAATCAAACGTCCAACCTGCTTCTTTGTCTTCCTATGATGATAAAATATCACAAACATTGTAAAAATTAAGTAAGACATGTATATATAGAATGAGAGATACTGGCTGGCTGGATAGGATGGGAATGGCCTGGCTACGTTTAGGATACTCCGCATGAGCTGCGATCCGTAAAATCGCGCACAAAAGTTGTGACGACACAAAACTGGACAGAAATTATGGTGTTGCCGAGAAAACAACCCATACAACACATAGAGAACCGTGCTGAAAACGCTAAACAATTGATAACATCTCGATGAAAACAAAATGAAATCTTTCGATCGGAAAAGACCGAACACTCAGCTATTTGGCGAAATATCGATTCGCAACGTCATACGCTATTCTATCGCATATAAGGCGTTAGAATTACCTAGAAAACAGCCCCACTTACAATTCGTATGGTGGTGGACGGAACGAAATCGAAGAAATTCCGCTAATCCGCGAGGCGAACGCGCCAGCGCCGGAGCGCGGAGGTGTGGAGGTCGGCGACCGGCGGTGGACCCGTTCGGCCGGCGGTCACGCGCTGCCCGTGCCGTCGGCGCTGGGGTTCTCGGTCGATACGCCCGTCAACTGCCACCGTCCGCCTCGGACGGGGCTCCTCCGTCGCCTTGGTGTCTACTGGAGTTCGTCGCTATGGTGGTGTCAACTGCATGCCATGTGATGGTCATGGTAATCATCTACCGCCCTTCGCATCATTTTACCGCGCTTTTGGTCAAAACAACCGGAAAAAGTCGGAAGGCGACGGCTAATGTCAAACTAGCTGTGAAGAAGTGCGGATCGATGTCTTCGTTGCCGAAACAGTCGCTCAGAAGTTCATGTGATCATCTAAAGCCCTACGTGACCGCTAGTATCAAAACAATGTCCCACCGACTGAACAGCTTATGGCTAAAGCCAAAACAATGATCAAGGAGTTAGTGCTAAGTAAATAATAAGTGAAATAAATACCAAGAAGAGCTTAAGACGTCTACATAGAATATCCTGTTGATGAGGAATAAATGGAAATGCGGAAATGTCTTACATAACAGAAAAATAGGATCGGGCCGCTTCCTAATCGGATTAAACCGTCGACTGCTGTACAGGATTTCTTCCTTAGAACTTGTTAAACGCTTCCCAATTCGTCCTGAGAAGTATGCCATTTTTATCGAGCAGAATTCCTGGACTCGAATGTCGGAGGAATTTTAGTTAGCATCTCGCTGCGGGCAACCTCAACAGTGTTACACCGGAAAATTATCTATGAAGTACTGTGCCTCGTTTGCAGATCTCTAAAAATGTAAGGGAATGTTGCTCTGAGTTCATTGGTAGGCCATATCATCTGCTGGACGAACTCTTACTTGTTCTGTCGTTTTGTTATTGGAAAGGCGAGCCTCTGCGAAAGAAGGAGAATAGAGACCATTTTCTGTTCAAAAATCTGGATTTTATCCTTGTGATGTAAGAGGACTTGTAACCTATGGGTAAAAATGTGTAGATTCGAACTAGTTCTATCTAATCTGGTGAGGTCCAAAATGAGCTGTGGTGTGTTTATTTAGAATTCAATGGATGCTATTGTTTTAGGGCACACGTGACTCATAAATGACTCATGCTGAGAGTTTTGTATTGATAAAATTTCCACATTTCGTCCAACAACTTCATATCTTCTTTGCCTTCTATTTTTCAAATCGACCAGATATTGTACATCTAAGGTAGTTAAGAATAGTTGAGCATTAGGTACTCTTCTGTAGTTCTGAATTTTTAATGTGTAAATTTCAACATAAAGAAAGAACAAGAAGGCTAAAATACCACTTCCAATTAGAAATCACTCTCGATTCTATCTAATCGCATAAACCAATGAGTCTGAATCAGTCAGCAAATATTAGTAGTTCTTCCTAGTTAGTTGCACCTCTGGATCCATTGTAGATCTATCTAGATGTAAAACTAAAGGATAAAGGATAAAGCTCTATGCGCTGATCAATTCCTGAAGGATGCGCCATGCATTCGACTTCATTAAGCATCGTTATAGGTGATTCAATGCATATCTGGCCTATGCAATGACTCGCGGTGGTCTATCGATGAATCGAGCCAGTGCTGCTATCCTCCCAGACAGGCCTGCTAACCAATTTGCCGACCTCGAGGAAATAGAGGCCTTGGGCGTGGAGATCGATCCCACGTGTATTGCAGGGCGCCTCCGATCACTGGGCTACACGTCGCCGTACCTAGATAAACGCGTAAATTTACCAGAATGATTACAAGAGCGCAACACCTTGTTATATCATTACTTTTTCTACTCTTCTTCTAAATATTTCATATAGCCTTTTTTGACGAACTACAACATTAGTTCAGCTTTGCCTAAATCTAATCTAGACTCAACCCTTTTAAGGACCAATTTAAATCAAGCCGTCCAAAAACTCATGAAAAGCTCTTTACTAATTTGAAATAAGCATCATCAAAAAATCAAAAACAAAAAGTCTCTTTGAAAACATCCATAAGGCGATCACATAATGTCAAGAGAAAATGACAGATGGACGCGAAAGACATTAGAGTGGATCCAGTACGAAACAGGACGACCCAGACAGTGACCTTCAGAGGGAAAAGACTGGCGGTGCTGGTGTTCGGCCCACTCACAAGCCATTTGATCGCATCTGCATTTACAGCTGCGATCAAATTTCGGATCCTCAGGCCGCAGCTGAACTCACAAACGAATTTGACAGTCGTCATCGTTGATGGACGACGTTCGTCAGGAAACGAAGCGAGTGAAAAAGAAGTAGGAAATACGCATGATCGAGGAACGTGAGTTATGTAAGGAATCACTAAAATCAGCGCATTTCTGCCATAGAAGTCCGCCAATCTCACTACATTGTGGAATGAAAGCCTCCCGATCCGATTAAAAAACTCAACATAAAGTGCAGTAGCTGTTCGTCCAATATGTATATGGTACGGTGGGCGTTGGTGTGGGGGTGGGGGTACGTAAGAATACTCAGTGCAGCTCGTCTATAATGCTGAAATATTTGCAAAACTCCGAACCGCAGGTGTATGCGGTGGGGAACGAACGCACACTATTGTCCTTACCGGGGAGTAGCGCACTTCACCACCGAACCATCGGGGTCCCTCGCTTTGCCTGTCTCTCAGCTAGTTCTATTGATCTTTTGCCATCAGCCACTCAGTGCAGTCTAAAGTTCTCTCCAAAATTCCATGTGCACATTCTCCTGTTAATTAGCATTCAATAAAAAGTTGTCGTATAGAACCATCATGTTATGAAAACAAAAAGTAAATTGTTCCTGCCACGACCGACTTTCTATTAACCTCGGCATTGATCAAGTGATTTTGTTCGTATTTTTTGAGCAAACGCGAGATGTTATTGTTCTTTGTTCACGATTAAGCTGACGTTTCGGCGAATTTCGCCTTCTTCAGAGCCGCTTTCTATGAGGTCTCCACTAAGTATGTCACGTAGAGACCAACCGCACAGAAATCACGTNTGGAGACCTCATAGAAAGCGGCTCTGAAGAAGGCGAAATTTGCCGAAACGTCAGCTTAAATTGTTCCTGTTGTAGAACATTAAACAGTGATCACTGCTTTTTCTCTTGCCGTATATTCTACTTACCGTTACGATTCCTTATCAACAGATGAACACCATGCAGAATGTTTTCTGTTGTCGAAAAGCATTCATTCGTATCCTAGAATTCGATAAACGGCTCCGGTTCTTTTTAGCGCGTTCATGACAATGTGTATTGATATCAGTGCACATTTTGCTGGACATGATCTACCGTTCCAACTCTAAAGAAACACATCGAAACTCTTTGCAAAAATTACCAAACCGGAGAAAAATCGTTGAAAGTTAGAGACCTTTACGAAGAGATAGAGCCGTCGAATATTTCTTGCACTAAAGTAAAATCCTAAATATCAGGGACCAGTGAGCTTTTTTTCCTCATTGAGGACCGTATTTCTCAAGTTGCTGGGATCTTGTCGTCCATTATGACACAAATGTGTCCTGGAATGTGTCGTTCACGATCATGTTTTCTAGGCATGTGTTATGAATTTTTATACTTTGTTACTGCAATGATGTTTAGTCAAACCTTACATTGAAAACTCAAATGAACACGACGTCTTATTAGAATTGTACACATTTCCATCAGAAGCTGATACTAGGTCTCTTCTCCAAGTCTGTCAACTCTTCAGAACGTCAAGATATTTCACTAACAAGGAAACCTGCGCTATTCTGGATGTGCCAAAGAGCTATTTTTCCTCTGCGCAGCATTAGCGCATCAACGAGGTTACATACTGCACTTTTTTTTTTACAAGATTTGAGACTTTTCCTGAGCTTTTAATTCGCAAAGACTTTCTTCTTTTCTTTCTTCTCCTGAGAACAAAGAACTACAAAAAAGACTCAAAATGTCATTCCGTAGTCGTATTTTATAAATTTCCCGCCCTTTTTTACGGACCTAATGTGGACGGAATATATTTGGAAGAAAGTGGAAAAACTTCTGAGTGCGAATATTAGTAGTAATGCGTCGTTTTCTTGTTCAGCGATCGCGAGGTTTTAAAACAGCATACATTTACTTCCATAGAAAAACACAATACAATACAGCAGTAGCTGACGTTTCGGCAGTATCGCCTTCTTCAGAGCCTGGAAGGGTATGCTGATATACAATCTACTAGGCCAAACGCTTCAATAACACTTACAAAAAGACGGAAAGCTCTATGGTAACTACATGATCAACAGCTTCTCGAAAAACCCACCGCTTTTTCGTGACTTCCAATGAGGAAGTTTAGAACAGCTGATTATAGTCGCATGTGGTTGACGACTGCACCATCCCACATCAAAAATCGATGCGAACATACGGGATCAGGTCGCGTATGACCTCCGGACATTCATCCCTGCTATTCATTGTAGGGTTTTTGGCATTGCTTGCTTAACCCCATTCCAGCTCACCTCACAAACACCCAAATGTTCCTAGAACGTTTCTAAAAGTTTATCTCTAACCTTACAGCCGAACAAAAATGTTGCATGCGGGAAATTAGAGAATTAACAAGCTCCAAAACAATAAGATTGTCTGTTAGTGATAAGGGGGAGAGTTCGTAGTTATCCCTCGCCAGCTGGATGTTGAGATAACAGAGGAACATCTTAATGATGCTACCCTCTATCGCCCATTCTCTGAAAAGGAAAATAAAAGTCAATACCGAAAGCTAAACAATCAATGGGTCAGCGTGGCAAAGACTGCGGGTTTAAAAACATCGGTTATTTCGCACTTTAAAATCGATAGACCAACATGTCCCGTCCTATACCTACTTATTAAAACACATAAGTTGGTATCACCTGATGTTCATGCGTCAACCAATCCTTCGTCATTTAAGGTTAGACCGATCATCAGCTGTGTAAACGGGCCAACGGATAGGATAACCTGGTTTTTAAGCCTGATACTTACCCAGTTGCTTAACCACATTCCAGCTCACCTCACAAACACCCAAATGTTCCTAGAACGTCTACGTAACGCGTCTCCTAATAACGCGTACGTGATGGAGTCTTTCGACGTTACCGCACTGTACACCAACGTGTCAAATGACTCCGCAATGCAAGCCATCTTCGAACTTCTTGTTGAACATGAAGGAAGAATAAATATGCATGGCTTGTCCATCCAGCAGCTAATTGCTCTCTTAAACGAGTGCCTGAACAGCTCGGTTTTCAGATGATATGGGAAATATTTCGCGCAAATAAGTGGGTTGGCAATGGGACAGCGATTGGCACCAAGCCTTGCCATTGTGTTTATGTCTAAGATAGAAGCCCCCGTTCTCGATCTCCGGCCACTACTTTACTGCAGATATGTAGATGATTGTTTTGTCGTCTTCTCTACGCAGGAGGAGATGGACAAATGCTTTGAATTATTGAACGAGCAGTCNACGTTACCGCACTGTACACCAACGTGTCAAATGACTCCGCAATGCAAGCCATCTTCGAACTTCTTGTTGAACATGAAGGAAGAATAAATATGCATGGCTTGTCCATCCAGCAGCTAATGGCTCTCTTAAAGGAGTGCCTGAACAGCTCGGTTTTCAGATGATATGGGAAATATTTCGCGCAAATAAGTGGGTTGGCAATGGGACAGCGATTGGCACCAAGCCTTGCCATTGTGTTTATGTCTAAGATAGAAGCCCCCGTTCTCGATCTCCGGCCACTACTTTACTGCAGATATGTAGATGATTGTTTTGTCGTCTTCTCTACGCAGGAGGAGATGGACAAATGCTTTGAATTATTGAACGAGCAATCCGAGTACATAAAGTTCACCCGGGAGAAACCGAGAAAAAACTGGCTCCCGTTTTTGGACGTTGGAATTAACCTATCAAGTAGCGGTTACCTGACAAAGTGGTATCGAAAGCCAAGTAACAAGAACATTCTTGTTCATTTCCTTTCTTCCCACCCTTCACACACAAAGAGGGCGATTGTGAGAAACATGTTTCGAACAGCCACCTCTGTGTGCACTACCAGGGAACTAAAGGAAGAATCGCGCGACTTGGCTCGGCAAATAGCCATCTCCAATGGCTACGAAATAGTAACCCCACGAGATAAGTTTAGAAGGAGAGCGACGCGCCCACGTGAAACACTTGGGCAAAAGAAAGTCCGGTTTATTTTGCTTTTTATAAGCGATGAAGTAAGCGTAGCTATAAAACGATGCTTAAGAAGGGCAGGTCTAGAGGAATCGGTAGCGATAGTTGAAATACCACCGGCTACTCTACGTCGTCAATTAGTTCGCAACCGCCTATAAGACCGTCTGTGTGAAACAACAAATTGCGTAATTTGCCCTTACGGCAGGGACGGTGATTGCATGAGTTCAGGTATGATATACCTGATCTTTTGTAATGATTGCAGAGATGAACATATTGGCCAAACGGGCGGACCTTTGTGTATCCGTATAAAAGAAAACCTAGATGGCAAACGAAAACTAAGACGAAGCACCCCACTAGGCACGCATAGGATACAAAAGCATAGCGGAGACGATTTTGAAGTAAAAGTCAATATCCTTGCACAGGAGACTAAAACACCAGCGCAAAAACTTCTTGAGGCTTTTTGGATAAATGCGAAAAACCCTACAATGAATAGCAGAAATGAATGCCCGGAGGTCATACGCGACCTGACCCCGTATGTTCGCATCGATTTTTGATGTGGTATGGTGCAGTCGTCAACTAACTTCCTCATTGGAAGTCACTAAAAAGCGGTGGGTTTTTCGAGAAGTTGTTGATCATGTGATTACCAAAGAGTTTTTCGTCTTTTTATAAGTGTTATTGAAGCGTTTGGCCTAGCAGATTGTATATCAGTATACCCTTCCAGGCTCTGAAGAAGGCGATACTGCCGAAACGTCAGCTACTGTTATGTTGTATTGTGTTTTTCCATGGAAGTAAATGTATGTTGTTTAAAAACCTCGCGATTGATGAACAAGAAAACGACACATTCATATTCCAATGCCGAGGTTGATAGAAAGTCGATCCTGGGAACTAGTAGTAATACTTCTACCCAAGGAAAACGTTGATTCATCCTCCTCGCAGATGTATTGTAGTTCTAGGGAAAGGTCCAGAAAATAGGAGAAACCGATGTCCGAGTTGTTCTGTTACTCTATGACACCACACAATTTGAACATTTGTTTTCGTAACAAGCTGATAACTCTCAAGATGAGTGCGGAGCCCAACCATTACCAAGTAAAAAAAACAATGGCCGATCTTAGATCGAGATCAGCAAGCACCATGTATGGAAGCACCCCGCCGAGTGAGGAAACTTCATTCCAGCGGTGCTTCACTCCAGAACATTCCACTCGATACAATTACAGAGACCACACATTGCGAGGACGACCACCTGTGGACAATCGACTCGAATCAATTCGGCTCTGAAGAAGACGAAGATGTTGGAATGTTAACGGAATAAAAATTTTTGCAACAACTTCGTCTTAACCCAATTATTTTACTTTAGTTTTACATGACCCCTCCTGAAATCCATTATGCGAATTCCATGACTTCTCGCATTAGATTTGTTCTCTCTCACCCATTATCCACGTCTTCGAACTTTTAAAGTGTGGGTATGCGACTGCTGCATGAGGATTTTTATTTCATCTTGAATGTTCTTAGATGCCAATAAAATAGATTCTCCTTGTAGTCCTTGAATTGGCGATCTAGAGATTTCCACCTGGAGTATGGGAATGGACTGTTCCTAGACAAGTCAAGCACAAATTTCCCCACCCCAAAGGGATAACAGGTTTGGTGAGTCCAGTACGGAGTCGAACCAGAACCGTCATCGTGATGAGCAACATCACTACTACCGACCACGAGTAAATGAAACCCTTCGCCCCTTCGAGGTTATCAAATTGGTACCATACCCATCTTTGGGGAAAACTTGGTATATCTGACCAGATACATTGGTAGGCCAAGGCAAGTCATACAGGATAGATATGCATTTAACACAAATTTGCGACACCATGGATGGAGTCGAATGCTTTATTCTCTCGTTGTTATAAATCGAGCTTCAAAAACAATTCGGAATATTCCAGAGCGACTTCTGAATGGTCAGAAATGAATACTGATGTGAAATCTTAAAAATGTATGTTATAACACACTACGAGGCTTGTACCAGATCAACCTCATGAATTATAGTCCGGCTACAAATAAAACGATTCTTTTAGCGGGAAATAAAAATGTTTATTTCTTCAGTAGCTGCACGTGAAGTAGATTGTTCACATAAAAAACTGTTTGAAAGCGCATCCTGCTGGAAAAGTGCTGGTCACCATAAACGACATCCAAGTGAATTGGGGGAAATTGTTGCATAGACGTCCAACACGACCAAAGATTAATTCACATCTTGAAGGCCACTGTGTGTAATTCGGAAACGACTACATCGAGAGGAGACATTTGAAGCCTATAACACACATTGATAACGTAAACAAACATCCCAGCAGCAGTATGCACAATAGCCACCGTGAGCATTTATTTCAATGCATACGCAACCAGAAACTATCTTCTTGTTCAACTTCAGACGGATAAATCTTATCTTGCAATGGACTAACTATATTTTAAGGTAGAAACCATTAAAATCTACAGTTCTTTGTCAACAAGATATAGTTTTTATACTCTAGTTGATGATATTAGATTATACGACTTTAGCAACCTATAACATCCATTTTGGTTCTCGTCTGTAGTCATATCTGCAGTGGTAAGCAGAACCCAGAACGCGACAGCGCCCCCGAAATCACCGCCAACAGATTGACAACGAGGTGAGTCATATCTGACTCACGCGGTACAGTGCGAGTTGGTTGGGATGAGTCTCATACGTGACTCATTTTCTTTCCGGCCGTTTATTTAGCGTGGAAAAGCTTTAACTGCTAATTAACTGCTCCTCTGTTTAAAACTACAATGAAAAGTCGCGGTTGTCGTATAGAACGGATTGCTATTTGAAAAATGGATAAATAGACTTAATGTTAGCTGTAGAGTAATACCAAGTGCCGGTAACAATGTTTGTGCGGTGTAGCATAATAACAAATTGATCTTTCCAGGCTCTTAAGAAGACCAAACCGCCCAAACGTCTGTGTGGAATAAGACTTTTATTGACAATCTCGTGCATTCCCAAGGAGAAACCATTAGCTTAAAGAAAAGTCTCTCCCATAGATCTGGCAAGTTTTCAGGTTCTCAAGTGGTGCTTTATTTACAGGAAAATTACCGGTAATTATTGGAAAATCTGTATTGTCGCGAATGCGCTAAACCGTTGATACATTCAACTTTATACACCTCAGGCAATAACCAAGTGTAAGAAGTTTTCAATAAATCCAATAACTTACGAAGTGTTATCCTACCACTGAGTGTCTTACTGGTTGGATTAAAAAAATGTAGAATGACGATAAATTCTTTAGGGATACGCATGCAGATGACCAACCCCATTCGTAGCACCATGGAGGTAGCTAAATACATATCTGGCCTACGGAAACTTACGATGTATTACGTCAGAGTTTTGATCCTCCTAAACAAGTCTGACACGAAGTTGAAGAACCCGAAAGGATGGAGGGCTCCATTGGGCCGAAACGCAAAGGCGCCCTTGCGTACACTGCATGCTAGTTTGGTTATATTAGGTTAAAAAATTCGTCAAAAAAAAACAGTGGAAATAATAATGGCCCTCAAAATCTGAGGGTACATGCCAAAAAGGCGAACACAGAAAGTAAGGCAGCTGTCACTCCACGCAGTCAAAAAAGGATTTTGTTGCAGTTCAAAGAAAAAATATCCACAACACCCCGAAACCATGGAAACAGCAAATCATCGTAAGATAATATTTGAAGAGATACAGCTGGCGTAGGGCAGAGATGAGTTGTAATCTACGTGAGCCTTGGTTCGTGCCCACACATCGGGATAACCAAGTCCTCCATTCAGGCGGAGTTGGCAAACTGATACCCGACTGGTTTGGGGGAGGTGGGTAAAACATTTGCTTGCGGTTGTTTGATACATCGTTAGCCTCGTGCAGTGATTGTGTTCGTCAGATATATATTGGATAATCTCTACGATGCCAAATGAAGTCGAATGCATGGCATATCCCGAAGGGATTAATCAACGCCGAGCACTTTGTTATCATTTTGGTGTTTCGCGAAGCAACACAATAAGTTGTGACCATACTCACATCTAGGGACTGTATGGTTCTCACGTCTCCATCAACCTCCTCGATAAAAATTCGCCCTCTCATTTGCTGTTTCCACAGCTTGATCGGCTCATTTTTCTCTTCATTTTGAGAGCACTAAAAGTGAATCCATATATAATCAACTCAATAGTTCACTATTTTCATTGTTGAAAATGGCAGATCTAAAGGGTAGAAGCGAAATTCTGTTTACAAATCTACTAATTCGGAGCCCCACACGTGCAGAAAGAGCGCATAAAATAAAAACAACTTACACAACTGGTTGTGACAACCGTAAAGCCAATATCTGTCAGGACGTTGATTTGGCCAAGGACAACATTTGTAATTGCAGATCCTAATAGTGCAATCTGAGCAAGGAATAAGTGTTCTTATATTATATTATGCATTATTATTTTTACAGGATGCGTTTAGTACAAGGGTTAGAGGTGCCTTACAATAGACAGGCGTTCATTGGCTCCATCCTGCCCAACGGGTTAACCAACTCTTCCAACCCACTAGGGTCGGACACTTTAGTTGGCCAGAAAAAGCTCGCTCCAATCCACAAAGGCAAGGTAAACTCTCTCGACCAAAGCTCTTTTTTAAATGTCTCTTAGTGGCTCATTTTTGTAATGCTCAACAACGCCCATTATTCACAACTACATTAATTTTCAACTTTTTGTTTGCTGCCTATTCTTTTTTGTGGTAAGGTATGATATGAAGTACAACAGCATAGGATGCTGAGATATAAGTGAAACTAGGAACTATGTGGGCTTCGAACCCACGACTTCCCTCACTGAGATCATACTTGCTGTCTTGCACACCGACCGAGGCCCTTACTTTGCCTTTGTCTCAGCCATGTTTTTACTCTATCGGTGCTATCAACAATCAACCGTCAATGGGAACAGCACAATGATAACACCAATGGAACTCAAACACTGCTGAGAGAACGGGAAGGCTTGGGCATCGGTTAGTGTTTCGGATATCACGTGAGCCCCTGAAACGGTTATCGCAGGATCGAAGACCACATCTGGTTCCGAGTTTAGGAGATATGTCAGCATTCTTGTGATTATATCAATTTTTCTCTTTCTTTCTCAGATAAAAATGTTTAGTAACAGTAAAAGAACATTTCATCGGATCGCAAAACTTACGCCCTGACTTTTCGCCTATCAAACGGTCGTCGAACATCTCATGCACATTATCGATTATAATAAAACGGATATTATCCTCGTCCATATGTTCCTTAAACAATTCGTCGCTATAGTCATATTTCTACTCTATTTAAACGTGATTGATAAATTAACTTTCACAAGGTGAAACCGCATGTATTTATACTATCACCATCCTTATATTTATAATTCCACGGATCTCCTTCATGGAGAAATCTCTTGCTGGACAGTCGCGAAGCAACCTAGCGCGTCCCCAGATGGCGGATAGCGGATTAATCGCGGAGGTGAATCCAGGGGATGGGATCCCATCCCGCTTTTCCTGCACCGAATTGCTACATACGTTCTGTACTTAAGAGGACGCATTCATGCATGCGTGTGTATGTGCGTGTTCTAGTTTATGCGGATTGTATCTTACAAGCTAATTCGGCGAAAATTCTGCCATCAAGTAACAGGGAAATATATGGGAGGCGATTAGGAGTCGCGTCCAACAAATAAGCTCCATGTCCTAGGGAAGCATTGCAAGTTACCTGTGAGTATATCCAGCCCTCACGTTCAGAGCCCAGCAAGCAATATGTGGGTATCAAAAAGCTAAAAATAGTAGAAGAAACGGGCCTCATTTCCGTGAACCCGAAAGACCCACCGATACGGCAGCGATGGGTAGGACGAGTATAGAGAGGCCGCTAAAATCTGACGGCCATTCTAGACTGCCTAAATAGTAGAGGGATAAGGCGACTATCTTTAGCTACAATGCATGTACAGTTGCATCCCAGTCCTCGATAGAGGACTTAGTCATACCCAGAATAACGTCTGAAGAACGTCAAATTAGTACCAACGAACTGGAATGGAACGAGAAGAGTGAGCGGTTTTCTGAGTTCATCACGATAATCAAGACCATTTATGGCAACCAACAATTCCAAAAGACCCACTCTCAACGCTGGACGTGGGAGCCTTCTAGTGGAGAGTATTATAACGAAATAGACTACACCATAGTAAATCGAAGGTTTTGTTTAACAGATATTGCTGTTGTCCAGAAATTTTACATCAGATCAGACAATCGCCTGCTTCGTAAAAGATTTCATTTCTTGCAGAAGGGAGAAAAAGCCGCTAAATTCAAAAAACGAATTCCCAAAACCACCGTGAACTGGGATTTACCCAGTTCTTCAGTCGGGTGTTGAGAAGGTGCCGTTCTCGATAACATCGACATGGTATACGATAGGCTCTTTCAATATCTTCACGTGAAAGCAATGGAAGCTGAGAATTCGAAAGCCACGAAGGGTGTCTGTATCTAATAACCCGAACTGATACACCAGCATGGAATCTCGCGAGCTGCAGGTAACCGCAAACTCACGTGGGAACTTGAAAAACAATGCAGATAAGCGATAAAAGAAGATCTCAAAGAGAGAAGAGTAGCAGTTATGGTCGAAGCTGCAGAGACCGGGAAGAACATTCGAAAAATCCATCAATCTTCGCCAATTACAGAACCAAGATGATTGCACTCCGACCTCCAGACGGAGCAGTTACAGCGTCCAGAAAGGCAATGGAGAAAATCATTCACGGATACTACTTAGATCTCTTCCATAGCCACATCATCGCTCCCACATATGAAATAAAAGAGGATGAATATGTTGTAAAACCGGTTCTCACTTCCGAAAACCGACAAGCTATTTTTTCGGTAAAAAATCGAACAATACCAAGACCGGACAGGATAAGACAGGAACACCTGAAGAACCTTCCGCCAATCCTCGTAAACACACTTTCTCGGCTCTTCACACGTTACCCTTCTGAACACAAGGTCCCTACTCAGTGGAAGACCAGCAATAGCGTGCTACTGTTAAGGAAAGGTGACCTAGACGGTATCGGCAACTATAGCCCAATCTGCTTACTGTTTGTTGTCGATAAACCTTTCATTCGAGTCATCCTAAACAGGATTCACACAACACTAGACGAAGGACAGCCATGTGAGCAAGCAGGGTTTCGAAAAGGATTTAGTTTTAGAGAAGGCCTTTGATTTAGTTGACATAGAAGCAGTCATGGTAGCCCTTGATAGTCAAGGAGTCCCTACTCAGTACAGAAAGATTATTCGTGAGCTGTACAAAAATTTCACAACCAAGATATCACCATTCTACAACGATATTAACATTGACGTCAAAAGAGGAGTTAGGCAAGGCGATACCATCACGCCAAAATTATTTACTGCCACACTCCAGAACGTCATGCGAACATTAGAATGAAATAATATGAGAGTGGAAATCGATGGTCGGCAGTTACATCATCTTCGCTTTGCTGATGATATCGTCCTTATGACACCAAACATTAGCCAAGCGGAACGTACGTTTGACGACTTTGATAAAGCCTGTGGAAAGATTGGTCTTCGACTGAATCTCACAAAAACGATGTTCATGAAGAACGGATTGATTTTGTATGAGCCATTCACGCTCAACGCAACGAATGTCTCTGAATGCTCCAGTTATATCTATTTAGGTCGGGAAATCAATATGTTGAACGACCTAGCTCCAGAGCTGAGCAGTAGGGAACGAGCGTCTTAGGGAGCTTTCATGAGCATCGGGAATGTAGTGAAGAGAACAAAGAGCACCCGATTCTATGCCCACCTTTTCGACTCAACGGTATTTGCTGGCCTAACGTATGCGTCGGAAACCTGGTCGCTGCGTAAGCAGGATGAAAGGTCACTCAGCGTTATCGAACGCACAGCCGAAAGGACGATGCTAGGAGCTAGGAGTATCCCGTTCCACACAAGTAAGGGATGGGATCCAAAGCTCCTATCTGCGTCAACAATAAAAATTAAAGATGCCGTTCTGTACGCCAAACAGTCGAAGATAGGCTGGGCCCGACACGTAATGCGTACGAATGAAGGCTGGGCCCGACACGTAATGCGTACGAATGACAACCGATGGACAAGAACTGTTAGTGACTGGATTCCTCGGGATGTCAAACGTACTGCAGGAAAACCACCGACCCAATGGTCAGAGTTATTCACGAAGAGCCTAGAAGGAATATATGATGCCCAACGAGTCCCTAGAGTGAGCAGAAGCCACTGGGCTACTCTTGCACGCGACAGTGAAAAATGGAAGATTTACTGGCACCCGCTCGAGTCACTCGACGATCAACGGGTCTCTAGGTGATGCAGGTGATAATGAAGATGAATTCGAAGATGGTCGAACTATAGCACAGAAATATCTTAAGGACTTTTTCACGATATTTAATTAAACAGCTCATATATCGGCCCCGTAGCTGAATATCTAAACACTTTCTCCTATTTTCCGCATAACCTTGCTATTTTTATCCCTGATTTTTTGCTCATACATTGCATTACTAAATAAACGTTCAGTAAGGCTTTTACACCAACCTTAATCGTTTATAACTCACTAGAATTAACCATGTCTCATCTTTTCATTTTTGCCACCTGCTAATCACCTTTGCCATTTGCCAGCGTATCAATGTGGTTAATTTCCTAGAGCTCTCCAGAAATTGAAATCATGCTCCTTTTAATATCGAACTCTGTTGCAATGGCGGGTGTTCATTCGTTCCTGATGCTCATACTCAGCTACAAAAACGAGTTCAGCACCATCATCTGGATCGAACTCCAATCGATGAATCTTGTCCACAATGGAAAGCACATACCGTCAAAGCAATAAATGATCCTTCGTTTCACAGAGTTCGGTGATCACAAGTGGTGACGAATTGAATAGGAGAGCCTTGCAGCAGCCACGTCGGGCGCCAAGAAAGATATCTTTCCCAATTTGCAGCAAAGCATTAAAGGATAAAAGGTAAAGCTTTCGGCGATGATCAATCCCTCTTCCACTGAGTATGTCGAGTGAAGACCGACCGCACAGAATTCAAATGGAAGCGTAGGACTCAAAGAAAGCGGCTCTGAGCGACTTTCATCAATTCAAGGAATGCTTTTAACTCAGTCCGTGAAAAGAGGGTTAAGCAAGATGATTCCACCTCGCCTAACTTATTCACTGACTTCCTCCAGGCCGAACATTGGAATGCGACAACATGGAAGTGGAAAAATCGATGCTCGGCAATCACACCATCTTTGCTTTGCTGATGACATCGTCCTTATAACACCAAACATCAGCCAAGCGTAACGTATATTTGACGACTTTGATAAAGCCTGTGGAAAGATTGGTCTTCGATGAGAACGGAGTGGTTTCGTACGCCCCATTCACGCTCAGCGGAATGAATATCTCCGAATGCTCCAGCTACATATTTAAGTCGGAAATCAACAAGATGAACAAATTAGCTGCAGAGTTGAGTAGGAGGAAACGAGCGGCCTGGGGAGTTTTCAAGATCACAGAGGATTTAACGAAGAGAACAAAGAAAACCCAACTGCTGCCCACCTTTTCGATTCTACGATTCTTCCTTAATGTGTACGTCCAAAACCTGATAGCTGCGTAAGAAAGATGAAAGATCACTCAGCGAACGTGCAGTCGAATGCACGATGCCAGGAGTATTCCATGTCACATAAGTGAGGGAAAGGATCCGAAGCTCTGACCTGCGTCAAGGATGAAAAATCAAAGATGCCGCTGGGCTGAATACGTGATGCTTATGAACGAAAACTGATGGACAGGAGCAGTAAGTGACTGGATTCCTCTGGATATCAAACTTACTGCAGGGAAACCACCAACCCAGTGATGAGAGTTCTTCATGAAAACCCTCGAAAAAAAGTATGCTGCTCATCGAGTCCCTATAGCGAAGAGAACCCGCTGGGGTACTCTTGTACGTGGCAGGGAAAAATGGAACATTTGCTGGCACCGGCTCGAGTCAGTCGACGATCAAGGGGACGACAAGTGATACAAGTGAAATTTATAATGCGCGAGTAATGCTGTAGTAGGGATCGTTGATAGACACGTCTCCTGTTCACATCTACTGTGCGATCACCAGCACTTCTTCCATTACATTCGTTTCTTCGCATCCATCATTCACGATGATCCAAAAAACTTTGGCTTTGATTGCTACTTGAGCACTTTCTTTTCGCCATGGATGTCATTGAGTAGTGGTCGAGATGATTTTCCCTGAGGTCTCGAGATAGCCGGGCTAGATCGTTCCCACTTGAATCGTAGAGAACGACTTTTCTAGAGAAGTGTGGTAACAAAGAGGTGCAGGTGGGTTCGGAACGAAACCGTGATCGTAATATTCGGCACCGCTAGCACTGCCCTTGCAACCACATTGTGGTACAGAGAGCATTAGATTTGCGGTAAAGATACTATCCGATGATATACACAAGGTGCTGTTTAGACCTCCCAAGGCCATCAAATTTTTTTACACCTTCAGGTGAGAAAATTACAACCATGTTTGCGTCAGACCAATTCGCTCACTCCGATCCACAAGGACGAATAACTGCAGGACCTAGGAGCATTAGCTGGACTACAGTAAGACTCCAGGAGAAGTCGAGTCGACTAGCATTCAATGACATTCATGAAGAAGACAATAATTTTCAAGCAACAGCCGAACACACACATGAAGAACGTGAAGAGCTTAGTAGATGGTGGGTGCGATGAAATGAATCGAATGCAAGAAGTGCCGGGATCCGAAGTGCTATGTGATGTCAGATCGTATAAAAAAAAATACTGTTCTCGCATATGTATTGGTGCTGTCTCTCACTTCAGCATATTCCAGCGCCTCGATTAGTTGAATGTGGTCGGTTGCACGAATCACTCGTAAGCGGTCAAGTAGTGCCATCTAAAGCAGTATCGCTTATAATAGCTCAAAAAAGCATAAATACATTCTTAACTCTTTTATTTACTGCCTTTTTCTTCTTCATGGCAGGTTATGTTTCGAACTATAACTCGTATGAAATGCTGAGATATACCGCTGTCCGGTAAGGACAACAGCGCGTGTTCGTTCTCCACTGCAAACACTTGTGGTCCGGAGTTTTGCAAATTGCCTGCTCCGTTATTTGTTACTTATACAGGAATCTGTCGAACTACATAAAAGGTGACAAAACCAACAGTGTCTTTATCGGTGGCTTCTTTTCTTCCATGAATGTACTCCATGAGCCGAAATGAGCGAAATGATCCATTCGAATCTATCCATACAATACCAAATTCCGTGCTGAGCAACATATTCGCCACTAATGCATAACACAGCTGAAGAACATTGCGCTTAAAATATCGCTTTTTCACCACTTTCGCAAGGAACAAAAGGAAACATGCAAAGAGAATCTTTTAACAAGATTACAAACAGAATTACCTGAGTTTTTCCTGCGCAATTATTTCCAGAAATCTCAGACACATCTCCATACCGTAGATCATTTTGTAGGACATCGTCCACTCCATCCAACCCTGTGCGGAGAGCCAAAGGAAATCCAAGTGCCACTAAGGCATCAACAGCTGTCTCGTTCATGTATAAGTGCTATCTGCAATAAGCACATCATTAAATGCTTTTCTTATGTTCGAACATTCGTACCGACACAAGGAGAACCATTCTCGGAAAGCAATGGACACGTCGGTGATTAGAGAGTGATCTTCAAGCCTCAGCGCAACTAACATATAGATCTCAGATGACTCTATGTAAATGGGAACGAGACAATGAAGAGGATCGAAAAACTAGAGTAGCGAAGTCCAGTCGACATGCGAATAAGATCCACCTACGTTTATAAACCACTAATTTTTAAGAAAATACGCCATAATCCAACCTTGGTCGAAGGCTATATCGAATGCTACAGCTGAAAAAGTAAGGACAAAGAAAACGAAGACTGATAAAATAACCTATTGCGACGATGCCACATCGAAATTATTACACTAGCACAAAAATAGAAGCCGTGAATTGATTCAAACTCATAGCTAGCAGGACGACGTGGACACTCAGATTGAAGTTAACGCATTCATGAACGGAAATAGTTGGAAATTTCAAGTTTAACTCGTCGCACCCGATACTGATTAAAAGAGATTTAAGTTTCTAAAATTGTTAACGGGATTGTGGCAAGAGCAAAATCCAGCGATACACCAGAGAAAACCATAGCATCCTACTGGAATGAAATCTACGAAATGTCGATTGTTCAGTTCCTTCCGTGTTTGAAGTACGAGTCCTGACAGCAAAAAAATGTAAGAAATAGCTTTCGTAGGTTTCAAAAAATCAGGTTATCATCCCAGAGTAAGGAAAACTGCTTATTGTAAGTAAAGATTTCGGGGTAGTAGGTAGCGTAGTGAATAGTTCATTGGTCTATCAGGAAGCAAGGTGTGGGTTCGACCTCGTACCTTACGCCCTCGTACAGTCCACATGGGAATACCTTCACTCATTTATCTCCAGGACTGCAAGGAGAATCGGCTCAACCAGCGTTCTTCGATATTCATGAAGAGAACGAAATCTTCAAGCAGCAACTAAAACAACACGCGAAATCGTCAAAGATTATTGTGGACGATGAATGCGAGGAAACGAATTGAACGCAAGAAATGCTGGCATTCGCAAAGTAGATGTGATGACGAATCATGTAGAAAAAATAATGATCCACAGATTCCTTGACATAAATATCTGGATATATATATATATATATAAAGAAAGATAAAAAATAAAGTTCTTGATGTTGATGGATTCCTGAGAGACTGGCCATGCATTAGCCATCATCAACATCGTTCGAGGTGATTGAATGCATATCTGGCCCTCGTGGTGGCCTGCCGAAATGTCGAGTTAGTGCTACTGTTCTTCTAGACAGGTCTGGTACCAGTTCTCTTACCTAGGATGGATGGGGGCCTTCGTGAGGCTGGGGGTGAGATCCAACTCATGTATATTGCAGAGCCCCCCTAACCACTGCGCTTTACGCGACATTATATATATATATATATATATATATATATATATATATACTTTGGTTTAAACTTCAGGACCGTCGTCGTTTTTTCACCAAGCGTTAAAACGAATATATTTCATCGTATACTGAATTCTAACATTTGAAATAAAAGCCGATAGCATCTACGGACCTTTCCAGCAAAATATGATTTCCTTTACTCTACCACAATGGAATTCTGGATCCATGGAACCTAAAATCGTTTCTTCTCGTTTCCCTTCATCGAAGTTTATATCTCGAGCAACTGAGAGATTTAATAAGTGATACTAAGTGCAACTGGACACGATGGCCTTCCCCAGTCCATGGTTGATGTTTGAGGTTGTTGCCTACGCGGTAGAAGTTTAAAAAATCAAATTTCGCTTAGGATGTTTCTGAAAAATTGCACGATTTAAACAAGCTCAACGTCAGAGGGGAGTTTTAGGAAAATTGTTTTCACTCGTAAAGCTCATAATGAGCTTTATCAAGTGAAATGAAGGCCATCAGAATCCACATATCCGTTACAATTCACAGATTCATGCCAATAAGATACAGGTCCTCTTAATCTCCAACGACAAAATTCTCATTCGCACACAGAACGTATTTTCTTCTGTTTGTCTTCGTCGAGGTTGGTATTCCGAACTCCACGACTGAGCAATCGGAATTTCGTTGAAGTGGAAGCGATGGTGTCCCTCAGTGTAACGCTGATGCTTGCATCTGCTACGGTTGTGTTGGAGATCGAAGAGATTTGAACTTCATTTCCAACTTTCGAGAATAATAGTCCTAAAAATTTTTGAAAATGGAAAAATAATTAATAAACGTTACGTATACTCTTGAGGTGAAAATCGATGGTCTACAATTACACCATCTTCGCTTTGCTCATGACATCGTTCTCAGAACGTTACGCATTAGCCAAGCGGAGCGAATGCTTCTTAACTTCGATAACTTTTATAGAGAGACCGGTCTTCGACTAAATCCCAGAAGAACGATGTGCCTGAGGGGACAGATTGGTTTCGTATGTCCTATTCATGCTTAATGGATTGAACATCTCGGAATGCTTCAGCTACGTCTATCTAGGCCGGGAAATCAACATGACAAACGACTTAGTTCCAGAGTTGAATATAAGAAAGCGACTGCCTTGGGGAGCTTTCAAGAGCGTCGAGGATTAAGTGAAGAGAACAAAGAACACCCGATGCTTTGTCTACCTTTCCGACACTACGATTCTTTCTGCCTTAACGTATGCGTTAAAAACCTGACCGCTACAATGGTAGGATAGAAGATCACTCAGCGTTATAGAACGCGCAGTCGAAAGGACGATGCTAGAGGTATCCCGTGTCACACAAGTGAGAGAAGGGATCCGAAGCTCCAACCTACGTCAACGATCAGAAGTCAAAGATTCCAGCGTATACGCCAAACTGTTGAAGATATGGTGGGCCAGACACCTACTATGTATGAACGACAACTGATGGACAAGAGCCGTTACTGACTGGATTTCTCGGGATCTCTAACGGACTGCAGGAAGACCACCGACCCAGTGATGAGAGTACTTCACGAAAACCCTAGAAGAAAGGAATGGTGCTCAACAATGGTGAGCAGAACTTAATGGACTACTCCTGCACACGACAGTGAGGAATGGAGAATTTATTGGCGTATTCTCCGGTGGTATAGAGAAGTCCCTTCTATAGCTCTGCCAAGTTTTCTTATTACCAAAAACTAATCGGTAGCTGCCCAAAAAGAAAAATGACGGAAAGGTGGGTAAAGCATAAACCGCGGATTAATGGATAGACATTAAATCGGATGATCTTATCTTCCTTGATTTTCGTTTAATGTTTCTGTAACCTCTTCAGGTCGTTTCGTCTTCTCCGTCTGGGAGCTACGTGGTTCACCATGTTCACTTCCCGACCTAGACAGGTATAGTCACAGTACTTGGAGATGGTAGTTCGATGAGCGTGACTGTCTAGTCCACCAAGAACCTATCTTTTCCTCACGATAATTGCATTCCTAATGTCCACCCACAGACCGGAGTTTCCCCACAAAGCATCAGAATCGGTCGGTATTCGTGCCGTGTCGCTAAGAGCTGAAGAATATTTTCCTCAGCCAAAACTTTTGGCCTGTAGGGCATAGACACTCACCAGTTTTTGTTATCTTCGCACACTATTTCTTACTGTAATCGTACCAACCGCGCTAAGTCAAACACATTCCCATGGTGCTATTGTCATGGAATGGTGGGGATTTCTATCAAAAACAGGAAATCGCATTTCCTATAAAAGAACACGGACTTATTGATTGTGGACTATGATTTATTAGCAAAATTCATAAGGAATATCAAGTCTGTTATCGTTGCTAAATTGAGTAAGTACAATAAAGTAACTAAGCGGAATGGAAACTTATATATAATGATGTTTCTAGCAACACTTATGAGTAAATTTACTTAGAAGGGTGAAAGCTATGAAAGGAACAATGATGTTCGCACAGCCATTAGTTCAAATCAGTTGTCTGCACCATATGACCGGTTAAAAGTTTCAGCTTATCGGTAAGAGCTTCAGAGCATTTTGACATAACAAATGGAACGAACGAAGAGTAAGAGAGCAGCTGTTTTTACAATGTTTATTAATTTTCATGGTGATCTGACAAGTGGTAACGTGAAGCAAAAGAAGATATTAGTTAATGGACTAAGCAATAAACTTTTGGTTAGAAATCGATGTAAGGTTGAGTAGTTAGCTCGTGACAGCGTTTTAGGGACGACAATGCCACTAGGAATGCAAAACTATGAGCTACATATCCTCTACGATTGTTGACTTGGTAAGATTGGAACGATTAGATGTTCTTGAGCCATGAGGTTGTATTTTGTGACATAGGTTGTGAAACTGGAACAAGAACTATTTAAGGAAAAAATTACTAATACAAAGCAATCAAGGTGCTATAAAAAAGGATAAAGCTCTCGGAGTTGATCAATCCCTTAGGAAAGCGCCATGCCTCCGACTTCATTAAGGATCGTTGGTGATTGAATGCTTATCTGGCCTTTACAATAACTCGTGGTGGCCTACCGATCCATGCCGACCACAGAAAGATGGAAGGCTTGGTGGACCGTGGGCTCGGGAATCGATCCCAGGTGTATTGCAGGGCACCTTCGACCAATGTGCCATAAGCGACACGTTAAAGATAGGCACATCAAAGTAATAAAATTCAAACTACCGTTTGCAGAGGTGAGTGCTATTCTCGAATTCATCGAATAACTGCCTATGATGAAAGTAAGCATGCGAGAATATCCGATAAACTCGACGACAAACAGATCCCAATTTCGACAACGACGACTCCTAAAACACTGTTTGCCCAATTAACCACTAAATGTAAAGGGATTTTCGTCCCAGGTAATAATGACACATTACTTACTTTAATATTTATTCTACTAGGAAAGTATTTGTTACTATTAAGCAGCGAAGCTGCACCATCAAGTGTATGCCTTGTATAATCAATAGCGGAGCACTAAATGAGAGGTTTTCGGTACAAGCTATTTCCTAAGAAAATTAGAAGATACATAGATAGAAAGGACAGACCTCCTTCGGATTTTTGTGGGCAGCACAAAGGAAAATCCATTGTTCAGTTGCCGTCATCTGTATACAGGTTTCTGGACTACACTCTTCCTAAAACAAGGAGAGTTCATAACAAACATAGGAAGTCAACCTAGTAGAAGTAACAAAATAGAGCAAACAGCAAAATTCCAGAAGGAAACAGTTAAAAGACAACTAGGACCTCCTATTTTGGTACAAGGCCCAAAACATCAATTTTTAAAGGCCTAAGGCCGGCCGAAAAAGCCTGTATACCTGTAACATGAATGCCAAGCCGTTAAGCTGTAAGCAGAACTGTCGAAGATGTTCGTATTTCCAAACTCCATCGTCAAGATCAGGAGGTGGTGTGAGAATCAAGTCTGAATTAAACTCTATGCTTAAAAAGATATCTAGATGGCTTGTTTTCACTAATAGTGCAGCCCCATTTCCATTTTCATCCTAAGAATTTTGTTATCCAGGCAATATTCTTTCTCGAGTTCCTTAGTTCCCAGGTCGTTACCACGGATCGGTCGCAGGGCATCGCTTGGAGAAGAGTCGTTGCTTCGTTATTAAACTTTTTTCAAGAACAATAACGATTCTCAGAGTAAAAGCACTTTGATACAGCCACTCGTACGAAGATGTGGGACACTTCTGCGACCCGAATGAACTCCCAGAGAGGTGAACCATCTGTTTGCTGATGCATTTACAATGACATGATACCCAGGAACACTTCATTACGATAGGCGATAAACAATGCAGGCTGGAAGCAACCAGAGGTAGTTGAGAGACAAGTATATGCTTGAACTTGCAAAGAAAAAATAGAAAAGCAAGCGTCTATACATGCGAAAGACACACCAATATCAGAAGGACTCTGTTGAATAGTTTGTTGAATGTATTGCTGAACATTCAGTGTAGAGTCCATGTCGTCGAATGACATAGGTGGCCATTTACACCAGTCCTGAAACAATAGGTAGTAGCAGGAACAGATTTAATGACCACATACTATCAGGGAGCTTAAGCTTCTCATAGAGATCACAACGAAGTCTCACATTCTAGTGCAACATCACTACCAGACCGATACCTTCCTCGTCCTTTCATATCTTTCGCAATTTATTTTACATGACGAAATTTTCTTCGAGACTAAAACTCCACTGTGTTGTTCATATTGACATGAGAAATGAGAACGGATGTACTTTCAGCCAGAAAAATCGGTATCGCACTAGCTATTGCACACGTTTTGTTTGTATTCTAAAACACAGTTGTCCAAGAAATATTAAAAGAAACACTAACGTCTCTTTTCGTTCCCGGATCGTTCCTTCGAAAAACGCGTGGCTGCTCAGTGGCTTGAACGGTCATCGGGAACTGCCCTAAAGCGGAGATGTCAAAGCGAACAACAAATGCAGAGCGCTTAAAATGGCGAAAAAGCAGTGTTATGAGTATTCCGATCGTCGATCAATATCTGAGAAACAAATCAATCCAGAAAGTGATCTGGAGGTAGGAGACGAGCACATGATGAGCCGGCCGGGACGAAGCCGGTCAAGCACCCTCTCGACCCGCTCGACCCACCCTGTCCGCCACATCGCCACAGCGGTGTTCTACGGCTCACTACTATTCAGTTGGTTCATAAAACATGACCGTCCGCCTCACAAACTTCCTATTGTAAGTGTAGGCTACTTATTGGTTTTGCACAACGACATCTAGTTGCATTGAGGTGCTCTAGTGAGGTTTTTAGCTCTATTCGTGAATTCTGTCGCTTAGAGCACGTTATTTGACACATGATGGCCAACACTTAACTGAACGTGCCGGCACCGTGATGCGAACGCTAACCCTGCTTTTCTTCTTACCTCTTATTCCACTTCGTTACGATGTTACTAGGTGTTTTTTCCCTAGTATTACTACTAAGTGAGTATTATTCCCATTTGTCCATTTTTGGGGCTGAACGACAGTTGGTTTGATTAACACACTTGTTCAAGAGACAGTTCCTTAATTCTTCAACTTTCTGTCTCAACTTTCTTTTTTTCAAAAATTAGCCCAATTTTAGATTTGTGTTGTTGTATAAGCAGTCAAATGAAGACAAGAATGTACCACAACATCATTGCGCGGCAAAACAAACCACTGAAAAGCAAGTGCATTGAAACCAATGCGCATAGTCGATTTCATATTAACGAACTCTAGTATGAATTCAATGCAATGATTCCTGAGACGTGAAAGCTATACATGTTTGTTGATTACTAACTTCCCTATTGGAAGATTTGATCGGATAGTTAGAGAATATCCCTGGGATTTTTAAGTCTAAGTCGTTTGGTTTTCACGAACTTATGCGGCATATCACCTAGTTGGTTTTGAAGGTTTTCCGACCGAAACAATATTTGCAACAATAAGATATTTGCAAAATTCCGGACCGCAGGTGTCTGCGGTGGCGAACGAACACGCTGTTACCCTTTCTGGAGACTAACGAGTTCTCCACCACACCACATGGGTTCTTCGTTTCTCCTGTCTCTCACCTAGTAGTATTGATCAGTGCCATCAGCAATCACCCGCCAGCGGGGTTGGTTGAGTCACACATATCCTACCGTGAAAGATTGTTATAGGCAGTAAATAAAAAGTTAACATTGTGATTTAGACTACAGCCTCTGCTTAATTGGGTTCATTACCGATCTGAGCTCCCCAAATAAATCCCGTTGACGGGTGATTGCTGATGGCATTGATCGATAGAACTAGCTGAGAGGCAGGAGAAACGAAAGACCCGCATGGTGTGGTGGTAAACGCGTTAGCCCCCAGTAAGGGTAATAGCGAGTTCTTACCTCACCGCAGACACCTGCGGTTCGGAATTTTGGAAATATCTCAGCATCATTGTGGTCGTCTATTTTCGATATTGTTGAGCAAGCACGAGGTTTATTCTTTGTCCCAGTAAAGTTGATTTCAGCGGATTTCGCCGTCTTTAGAGCCTTTAAAGGTATTTTGATGTGAAATTTATTATGCCAGACGCTTCAGTTACAGAAACGCAAGTGATTTATGTTTCTGTTTGTGTTATTGAAGCGTTTGGGGCAATAAATTGCGTGTCATCCTTTCAGGTTCTGAAGAAGGCGGTGCTATCGGAATGTTAGCTTTACCGGGACAAAGGATAAAGTAGCACATCGTGCTTGCTCAACAGGAATAAGGAGAACTATTTGGTCAATGCTGAGGTTAATAGAAAGTCGGTAGTGGGAACAGTTTATTTGATTACATCAATTCTGGCAGTACCAATTGCTCTTTTACGAAGAGTGTAACTTTTGATTATAAAGTTCTTCGAGCGACAATCAATCGCTACTGATACTACTTACCTTCCGCGAAGGACGTTTCTGTCTTATGAGGCGAATCGATTAATCCGACGATTAAGTTTAGAACATCCTCTCGGATTTGAGGCTGCACGTTGTCAAGCGTGCGACTCACGTCGACTGAAGGCCGTAGTGCGACGTCTTGGGCTCTTCAGACTGTATACGTATCTTTCTGTGTGTTATGTCTATGCTTTTCATTGCTACGTCTAGTTTCTCCATACAGCCCCTTCTGTCTGCGTCATTGCTTTTTTATGAGCCTAAGCATAACACTTCTGGACACTAAAGCGGCTGGCAGCGTAAACAACGAATGTCGTAAGTTGACGAATGTTTAGACTAGTTCTCTCAGAGACTCTCTTGTGAGCATCCCCGTAATCCGTTTTAAATTTCGCCGCAGTTTTTTCAAATAATACATGTTAACAGTTCCCAAAATAGAGATTTCTATTAGCCTCGGTGTCGGGTAATAAATATCTCGTTCTCTTCTTCAGCAATCGCAGGGTTGTTATGCAGCACACGTTTACTTCCGTACAGAAAGAACACATACAAAAACACAACGGTAGCTAACGCTGCGGCAGTATCGCCTTCTTCAGAGGCGGAAAGGTACACTGATATGTAATTTGCTAGGTTAAACGGTTCAACAGCATCAACAGAATGGTGTAAATCTGAATGGTGATTACACGATCAACACCTCGAAAAACCCTTTGTTTTTTAGCTGCCTTCCACCAAGGAAGAACAACTTCTTAGAGTCGCATATGGTTGGTGACTGTACCGCACTTCATCAAAAATCAATTCTGAGATACGGGGCTAGACTACGTATCATCTCTAGCCATTCTTCCGTGCTACTCATTCTCGGATTCTTGGCATGCCTTAAAAAGCCTCGAGAAGCTTGCACGTTGGCTAAACGCGCACTTTCAGGTATTGTCATGCCTCCATGTACGGTGACTCTAGACTTTCTTGGGGCATTATTAACCGTATTTAGACTTCAAACTTCCCTTCATCTCTTGCGCAAACTCCTCGAAGGTTTTTGGATAAATGCCAAGGATCCGAAAATGAGTAGCAGGGAAGAATGGTTAGAGATAACACGTGATCTAGCGCCGTATCTCAGAATTGATTTTTGATGAGGTGCGGTGCAGCCATCAGCCATATGCGACTCTAAGCATTTGTTCTTCCTTGGTGGAAGGCGGGTGAAAAAACGGTAGGTTCTTCGAGAAGCTGCTGATCGTGTAATTATCGTTTAGATTTTCATCTTTCTGTTTGTGCTGTTGAAGGGTTTAATCTAGCAAGTTAGCAAGTGTGCCCTTCCAGGCTGAGGAAGACGATGCAGCAGGAACGTCCACTACCGTTGTGTTATGTGCGTTCTTTTTTTGCAAGGAAATAAACATGTGCTGAATAACAACCTCGCGTTTGCTGAAAAGGAAAACGAGGTATTTATAATACATGTTAATGTGTGCTTTGTATTCGTACTGGTGGAAACGTAGAACGTTGTTCTAGTACTCATGGTATTGTAATATTCCCGGACAAATGTTCACTATTTTGCAACTGAAGGTATCTTATACAACGTAGGATATTTTTCAGTTAAAGCTTATGGATTCATCTCTTTTCTGCTTTCCGGGTGATGGCTACCCTGTGCATCATGACTTTGTAAGCTTTCTATGTTACTTAATTTAAGCACCGTGTATTTCTTCTGTTCTATAATCGAAGGCATCAATTTTCTCAAGATTTCTGAAGATACATTTCAAAACTACTGATGCCGATGGTGAAATGTTAGCTTTGCTGTTCGGTTCGAGCAAGGCGATGCGGACCCATTCTATATCTAAAAAACCTCCCATCCCTCCGCGATCGACAAAATGCTGTCGGGTACTCTGGGATCAGTAAGAATCTCTCCAATTCACAGAAAATGGCACCTGCTTATGACGTAGATTTGGAAACGCCTTAGAGGATCTTAGCGGACACGGCCGTGCCCGAGTTCGACGGAGAATCGATTCGATCAACATTCGACGACATTTGTGACGAAGACGAAAAAATCCTCAAGCAGAAGCCCAATATACACGCATGGTTCGAAAATTTTCGTGGAAGATGGATGCGATGGAACGAATCAACTGCAAGAAGTGCTGGAATCCGTACAACACGTGGTCTGAGCTCGTGTAAAGTGAAGTAAATTTCAGTCTATTAAAGATACCATACAGTTATTCATTTGTGATAAAGGGGAAAATGCAAAGGATGATACAGGAAGCAAAGAAATACTTTGACTTAGTAAGAGTTAAGTGCAATGGCTCCTGTTTCGCAGTATTGCTAACGATTTCTAGAGGTACACGTTGATGTTTAGGGAAGTCACCATAGTCAATAAGATGGCAGTAAGCTCTTTGCCAAAGACCTTTGTTTAAGGATCGTATTCTGCACAGTTATGAGACGATTTATCGAGATATTGAGGCAAATCCGATTGAAATGAAGATGAAGAAAGCTGATTTTATGGAGGTGTTCGATTTTTTCATAATTTCTTTTTACGGTTTATTTTATGCATTATTTGAAGGGGATGCAGTTGCACAGTAGCTAATTATGGTGCTCATCAGGAAGCAGGGTCCTTGTTCAACTTGCTCTCCAATTACCTTCTCTCTCAGTCCACGTGGGCACGTCTCAGCTCGGCTAGTTCCAAGATTGCAAGGGGAATTGACTCAACCAGAATTCTAGGAATTCTACGACTTTCATAAAGAAGACAAAATCACGAAATCGTCATGCAACCGCCGAAACCACTTGCGAAATGTTCGAAGACCTTTGTGGACGATGAATGCGTGGAAAATGAATCGTCTCGAGTACAAGAAGTCTCTCCTAACGGTTGGCGCCTCATCGTTGCTGGGAGGTGTTCCTGGGTGTCGGACTGTGATATAGAGTGGGGATAGGGCCTCCCAAGCTGAGGAGTCCGGCGTTTCCATCAGGAAAGCTAAGAGTAAACCGATACCAGGATCTAACACCGTCCTGGTATCAAATTAAATCTTCCTTTGATCAACAAGGGCTGCAACTGCCTGTGGTGGTGACGGCTTGCGCCAGACTTTGGCTAGGCTGACCTGAGATTCTAGAGAACTACAAATGACTAAACCAGCAAATCTCCTAAAAGGTGGAGATTATACTGGGGCCTGCACAACTATTGAGGACAGGTCATCCAAGTATCGAAGTAAGTAGACAAGAAGTCTAGGGATTGTAGCAGTATATGTGATTACGGGTTATACAAAATAAAAAAGAAATACTAGATACACCATCGTAAGGTGTTGTACTACACCGGAGAAGATTATTAAGAACTGATCTCGATTTCGTTGTGGAGAAATTGTCACGTGAAGATTACTGTATTGTCCACGGACGCCATTCAGTGCTCAGTTTTGGTTGTAATATGTCTGTGACTTCGACCCATGTTCTTATATTTCAACCAGTAGTGTTGTATTGCCCTTCCAACGGTTTGCCGCCTCATCGTAGCTGGGAGGTGTTCCTGAGTGTGGGACTACGATGTACACCAGGGCATTCATTAATCCCACCAGCAGGACCTCCCAAGCTGAGGGCGAGTCCGGGATTTCCATCAGGAAGTCCAGCTAAGAGTAAACCAACGATTGGATCCACCACCGTTTTTGTATCAAACTAGTCGCATGGTGGCAAATCTCTCTCTGCCCTCTGATCCACAAAGGCGGCGATTGCCTGTGGTGGCAACGACATGGGGAAGTTTTGGCTACGCTGACCTCGGGACTTCAGGGAACCACGATGGCTTAACACGCAGAACTCGAAAAAAGAAATGGAAATTATTGCTGGGGCTCGCACAATCGGTGAGCACAGGCCATCCAGCTATTCAAGTATTCAAGTAATGTTATGTTGCAGCATGATCACGATGAAGTGGTCAGTAAGCCGGCATTCTTCACACCTCCCCTTCAGTATCAACGTAATGAATTCGTACGTAACAAAATTGAATTTCACATGGAGCGTACGGGAGAGAAATTTCGCAAAGTCAGTTCCAGTTCAATTCGTTCTCACTTTTGTCGTTTGTAATCAAATATCAATTTACATAATTCCAAATGTCTTTTTCTATATATGGGCATGCGTTTTCCTTAACGCTTTATTTACAATGAGCAAACAGAAGAATAAGAAAACAGCTTGTGCTGTTAAGTTGGCCGTTCTTGGCTGTGGTTCGTTATCATTGGAGCGATTCTTGATGACGTCGCTGGGTGGAATGGGAATCGAGCGAGTATTGTCTGTCGATATCGATGAAGATGAACTAGCTAAAGGTTTAAAATTACTCAAGTAAGGTAGACTTTTTCTACAATATTTATATCCAGATTCTTGTTAGTACGAATACTTTACAAATAGTAATGGACATGATCCTTGGTAGTGAGTCTTGTGTGGCGTACCAATTTAGGAGAAATCACATGCAGGTCAGTATGTGGAAAGTACTGAAATCATTGAATGCAAGAACTGAAGTCAGGTCACGACAACGAATATACTTTAGGTCATCCGAACGTCATTATGAAAGGATCATATGCAATTCATTCTCGTTTCCAGTACTGCTGGAAATATACAAAGGTATATGTATCCACTTTAATTCGCGATTTCTTGCTGTTGTTGTCCATGTTCTCGGCCCAGTCATTTTTTGATGTTTGGCGTATGCTTTAGCATCCTGATATCGCCAGTTATAACTCCGAATTCATTCTTCCTTAGTTATAACAGGGACTTTGGTTACACTCCCTGGATGACTTAGCGAACCCCCATCGCGCCTCCGCTTTGTCCGTTTATTATCCAGGATTCAATGGCGCACTTGGAGAAAGAACGGGTTGCGGAGTGAGGTTGACGCGAACCTGGGACTGCCTTGTGACTGCCTTGTCTTCTTCGTCGTATTTTCTGATCTCACTAAGCCGCTCATTTCGTTCTATTAATCCGGTTGGAGTTAGCTCATTCATCATGCTAAATTCCCAACTTCACATGCTCCCAGCTGGGGATTTGGAGGTATTTGTTCTGCCGAGCGTGAGTGGGGGATCAGGTACAAATCTGTTTTTATGAATGTCGTTTTTATTCTTCCCCTAAAGGTCGGTATTTCGAACTTGATGCTGGAATCTTCAAGAGTTTGTTCCGCTTTTTCCTTATAAGAATTGCAATGTCAACGAAGCGGAAATGTTTTACTTCCTGGCTATTGATTTTCACTGTTATCTTATCCCTGTTTTCGTCGAAGTTTTCTCAAGCAATAGTTTCCTCAAAATGACACCGCTTTATCGAATTCCTGTCTCTAATTTATCGATACCGTCGTTATAAAAGCATAAAGCTCTCTGTCTTGATCAATCCCTGAAGAATGCGTTATGAATTCGGCTTCACTAAGCATCGTTGGAGGTGACTGAATGCATATCAGGCTTTCACAATGACTCGCGGTGGTCTACCGATGTATCGAGCCAGTGCTGCTATCCTCCCAGACAAGTCTGGTACTAATTTAACGACCCCGGAGGGATGGAAGGCTTGGTGAGCCACGTGAGCGGAGCTCGATCCCATGTGTGGGTGTCGCAGGGCGCCGCCAGACCACTGCGCCACATGTGCCACAACGTCGTTTTAGAATATGGAACGTCGTTGTAGCGTGGTAAAATTCTGATTGTGAATTTTGATGGTGAGGTCAATGCCGAGGTCAATAGAAAGTCGGTCGTGGGAGTTTCTTATTGCGAAGTTGTTATGTGGCACGTGAAAAGTCCTTTTTTTTACTGAGCAGAGGCGGCTTGGTTGTTTAGAGTTCCCACGTCAACTTTTCTCAGTTGAGTCAAAGACTTTTTTTTAAATCAGTAGAAGCGGAATAAAGCAGTGCATTGTATTCTCCTTGCACACCGATGATTTTTCTAATGGTATGGATTTCGTGCATTGTGCTGAATCTTTGGTGGGAGAATGGTTACTCATGTGGCTGTCCTATGTCTAATGTTTCATAAATTCTGTTGAGGACGATTCAGGTTGAGTTCGTATAGGGAGCAAGCAGCAGGTAGGTTATGGATAGTAGCAGATGTTATATACGTCACAGTTTTAGCTGCTTGTTTTCCTTAATGCATTTTGACGAGTAATGGCTAAAGTCTAAAAAGCTACTGTTTTCTTGAGGAGTGCTTGCTTACTACTTCCCTTCAAGAGTTCGTATGCTCGAACTTTAGCAGTTGTTTGCGACATATCGAGAAATGTGAAGCTTTTTAAATTCTGGAGTGTGTCGGGGACTTTTAAATCACTTGCCTTCTTAGCCCTGTCATAAACGAGTTTGTTGTATCGACTTTGTTATTCATCCACGTAAGTGGTCACTATTTTAGGAAAAAAAGAAGTAGACAAACTCCGGAGCCAACATTGATCACTATTCCCGTGTTAAAATTGCGTTTGCTGGACGATGTTTAGCTGTCTGAGTTAGTCCGTGGAAGCCATATATAGCATTCTTGGGTTGCATCACATGGACGTTACTATAGGTTTTTGAGATTTTGAGGGCCCAAGAATCCTGAAGATTTCGCAGCTTAATCGCACTCCTCTCACTCTAAGTTGATATAGTTAGGGGGGATCTTTTAGTGTTAATGTTAAAGGATTTCTTTTAGTGCTATGAATGAGTGGTTAACTACATCGGGTTTCCTAAGCTTGGAGTGTACTCAGCGAAAGTTTGTGAGGCTTTCGTGAAGAAAACATGGTACTATTGTATTTGAGGCAGCACCTATACGCCATCTATGCACTTTCCAGTTAATATTTTCTTCGCTTGTTGAGCCACCACGTGGTGGTTACAAAACTCTCATTCGGCCAACGTTTTGGTGCCTTTTCCTTCCTAAGAGCTGAAGTGATCCAAATCGATTATCCGCAGCCGTTCATTTTTGCGACTTGGGTATTCGTAGTTGCACCAAGGCATTGTTGTATAAAATGTAATTGAACCGCGTGGAAGCATTACGGTGTTATGCGTGACTGTAGGTATTTGCATATGGAAGGCATAAGTCAACCTGGTTTGGTAGGGATAATGAGATCGTTCTCTAAATCCGCGTGCGTTTCTGTTTATCGCTGTTGGTTAACATTAAGCCCTCATTCCGCGAAAATGGGATATGCCATGTAAACTCACGACTCCTTACATAAATAAAATCTGTGTATCCTGCTATTTAGCAAGTGAATTTAGGTGATATTCTTGAACACGATGAGCGCCTGACTGGCACTGCATGTGTGTGCTCTACAGAAGTGTACGTTTCTCTTTTTCAAGACAAACAATCAAGACCTTTCCTAAATTATTTGCTAAGCTAATGTCCAACTTTCCATGGAAAGGAAGTGAGCAGAGCCTAAAACGTAACTTATTACAAGAGGAAATAGGATTTGGTTGGCTTCGGCACTCTTAGCCGAGGAACGATTGCTTCAGATACGAAAGGTTTCTCATAATAAGTAATACATAAAAATAAGCGATAGAGCCATCAAGCGATTTTTTATAACACAGTTGTAGTCTTTTTATAAGTTGACTGTACCATATCGTGAAAGTGAACTTTAGCGTGGAACACATTCCTAAAGCAGACGCAACACGATTCGTTCGGTCAGTGCTTCTGAATGTTCAGCCGGAATTATTCATCATTTCAACACCAAATCATGACTATAACGAAGCTTTTGGTCTTCCGCGTGGCCAGTTTCGCCACGATGATCACAAGTTCGAGTTTTCTCGACAGGATTTTCGATTGTGGTAGGTTTTGCGCAGTTCCGCAAAGTTTTTCTTCTTTCAGAATGAAATTTCAGGTTGCACGGAATTATCAGTGAGTTTGCGTCCCTTTATGACTATGAGATCGACTATGTAGGAAATGTTCATAGTGAGTATGAAAACTTTAGAGGATTTCATTTTATTTTCCTTTTGGAGTAATTGATCATAAATGTTTATCATTCTATTCGGTCTCTTCCAGGAGTTATTCATTAGTTTTAACGTAAAATTTGCGTTAGATAAAAGGTTCATTTCCTTAGTATGAACCAAGCACTAACCAACTCCATGCGAATTTTAAAGACTTCACTCGTCTTGGAGGTGCTACGCAATTTGGAACAATTTTTCGGAAGCAAATGAGTTCGGCGCAGATGGTACAACATCCTAGCGCAAAGGTTTATAAAAAGGTTAGATTTCTGTGCCGTTTCGGGCTTATTTCAGTACAATATAATATAGTTAAAAACTTTGTTAGCCTTGCTGTTTTAGGTTGGAGAAACGGTATTGAAAAATTCCCTGTTTATACTGGAGCGCGAAACGATAAAACAAGCGTTCATACTTTGGTTGCAGAATAACAAACTGTTGAAAGATCATTTGATTCAGGTTAATGCGTTTTTTATGGCAAAGGTTTTCGTGTTAGTATCCATATGTTGCGAGTTTTCAGAATTCCAACGGTAGTTTTTGGCGAGTGGACGTGGATGAGGTTATACAAAATGTTAAACTTCCAGCACAACTGAAGAGCCAACTCGATAAGAGGGCGATAGTGTAAGATGAATAGTCATTTCCACGTATAAATATGACGTCTTTCCTCTTGATGAAACTAGCCTGTATTATCTCCGTTATTCATAAATTATTTAGGTATTAAATGTAGAGGCCTCCCAATGGTTTACCGCCTTATCGTGGCTGGGAGGTGTTCTTAGGTGTCGGGCTTCGATGTACAGCGTCTCCACGGCAGAGTCTCCCAAGCTGAGGAGTTCGGCGTTTCCATTGCATCGGGATGCCCTTCTTGGAGTAAATCAATACCAGGATCTGTCACCCTCCTAGTACCAAATTAGCCGCATGGTGGGAAATCTCCCTTTGATCGACAAGGACGACGACTACCTGGGGTGGTAACGAGCTAGGGCAGACTGGCGTGGCTGACCTCGGGATTCTAGGGAATCACATTGGCTTAACCAGCAAATCTCCGAGGGGTGGTGATTATGCCGGGGTCACACAACCAGTGAGGACGGGCCGTCCAAGTATCTAAGGAAGTAAGTATTAAATGTAGAAGAGTAGTATTCTAACCACTCACTCGAAATGCTTTCGTATTTCTACGATAGTGATTTGATACAAGACAAATGTTCAGAGATACGTTGCGGTTTCTGTGCAAGGGACGAATTATCACTGAGTTTTATAACTGCGAATTTTGCTTAAACATTCCACCCCACGTGACAGGAGCCGAACTTATTGAAATTTTGACTTCCGACGCAGCGTAAGCGTTTTGCTGTAATGTTTAGTTGCTGATTTGTTTGCGTCTAACTCACTTTTTTCCTCGTAGATTCTTTCCTTGTGGACTTTTTTCGTGAAGTTCTTTAACATTGTGATTTAGTAGTACACACGTGTTCTTTGTTCTAAAGGAGTGTTTGCTTCATTAGTCTTCATCTCGTCGTTTCTATCTCTTTTGCACTCGCAACGGATTGACGAATTCTTTGTGGTTTACGGTAAATTTGAACTTTTTATGTTCTTGTGACATGGGCTGCTTATCTTTTTTCTCGTGGTAATGGGAATGGCTTTGTTGGATAAGTTATGATCTGCTGTGCTTTGGAAAAGGAATTTACATTAGAGGTGTCAATATCATCATTGATTTTCTGGCAAGTTATCCTATTGAGGTAGTAGTTTTCAACTTAAGGTTTCGTATTTTGTGAAATCGTGTTTGATCTCGGTTTAATGAGTTTAGTTCTATCTGTTCTAAATTTTTTTCTGAAGCGCTGTAACTGCTACTTTACCGTTTTTTATACTAAATTTTACATACTGTTGCTTGTATTTCTCTCCTACGATTGCAGGTCGATATTGTGGTTACTAGCAGAGTTGATGGTTACATTATTGATTGTTTTTGGCTGTTGTAGCCCCTTGAGCCATGGAATCGAGTTGTTGATAGGAATGGCTTTGTCTATTAATAAATGTTGCAATAATAACCTCATATTTGCTCATCTAGAATAACAGAGAAGTGTTTTTGTAGGAAAACTAGTGGTTTGCTATGCCTTCGGAAAGGCTGAATTTACAGGAGCAATGTAGCTGTCATCGTTGGTTTTCTTGCGTAGAGTTTGAGGAGACAGCGCAGTGGTAGTGGTGCCGATCATCACCTGGCACGTTGCTGGTTTGACCTCACCAATCCTTTCATCCCTCCTGGGTCGGACGATTGGTACCACATACATTTGTTTAGGAAAGAATCACTCTCTGCAATCCAAGTGGTGGCGTTCTACCCCGGCTTTTTCAGGAATCCAGGGAGAACCGATTGGACCAGCATTCAATGACATCCATGATGAAAAGAAAATCTTCAATCTGCAGGCGAACCCATACGCAAAGAAAGTTACCAGACCTTCGTGGGTGACGGATGCGAGGGAAGGAATCGGATGGTAGAAATGCTGGGATTCGTACAATTGACGTGAAGACGGATTGTACAACATAAAAGAGAACCCATTGAATTGGATGCCATCTACGTCTGTACAAGAATGGGTTGTTTCTTGCTTAGTGTTATTGTCATAATAACTAGGAGAAGTTCACACTATGTTTATGAATGGGAAGGGCTGTTTACATTATAAGTAGAAGTTAGTAAAAAGGCCCACACTAGGTAGAAGACAGAGGAGGTTGCCAGTACGATTACTGTATCCGATTATAGCATTTATCCTTGTTAGGGGGGCAAGTCAATCGACGGCTTCTGTGGGATTCGAGCCGCTTGTTGCCGAGCGCGGTCTGAAAAATTTGAAATAACGAGATAAATATCTATCTCGTAACTGTTTATCCTCATACTACCACAAGGACACGTGTAATGTGGTGACTAGAAGTACACTGCAAAACATAGAGTCGTTGGTTCGACTCTGCGCTCTGGTTGGGTCCTTTTCCTCATCCGAGCTCGGCAAATTGGTATAGGATCTTCTTTGAAGGTTAAACCACTATCCAGATGCACTGGTCCCGACAAGTCATTGTGTAGGTTAATGGAGACTTACTGATTCGTTTTCGCTGTCTTCGTTGAATTCGATCCATATCAATGATGTCCTGTTTGACAAGTATATACCATAGAGAGTAAAGAGAAAAGACAATTAATAGTACTGTTAGTAGGCGCTGAATTGAAGTAATCAGTGACATTTATCCGGCCGGCTATGCAGCAATGTTAGGTGAAAATGATGTAATCCGGAATCGGAATCCACGTAGTGGTGGCAGCGTTCATAGTCATATACATGCATACGGAACCCTACGGTCACTCATCATGTAAAACTTTAGAGTAGGTATATAATATGAATGAGTCTCTTACGTCGCACTAGCCGAGATTCTTCTTCGCCATCGATAACTCTGGCCTTACGCGTCCGTACGCATTGATATCAATGTGCGATACTTTCACTTGTCTACCTTACTTAAGACTTATATCTTACTTATCTTTTTGGAATACTTCTAGTGTTCTATCGATAGCTCATCAAGGACAAAGGCTATGACAGATGTCGTCTATAGAAAGCTATTATGTGTTGCACTTAATAGTTTACAGAAACCTCCAAACGGTTTACCACGTTATCGCGGCTGGGAAGTGTTTTTGTGTGTCGGACTGCGATGTACAGCGGAGCATTCATCCTCTGGCAGGGTCTCCTAAGTTGAAAAAGAGTCCAGCGTTTCCATCATGAAGCCCAGTTAAGAGTAAATCAAAACCAGGCTCCACCACCGTTCTGGTATGAAACTAGTCGCATGGTGGGAAATCTCCCCCTGTTCCTCAAGGTGACGACTTGGAGAAGACTTTGGCCAGGCTGACCTCGAAAGTGCAGGGAACCACAGTGGATAAACTAGCGAAACTCCGACAAAATGGAGATTATACTGGGGCCCGCACAACCAATAAGGACGGACCATCCAAGTATCCTAGTATCCAGGTTTACAAAAAACCACTTTTCAGACGAGCTTCGTTGTCTAGTTCTATTATTGGTGCTATTAATAAAGTAAAAATGAATAAAATTTGAAAAACTTGCGGTCATTACAGTCCCTAATTTCTCGAGAAACATTGACCATCAGCATGGAAAGTTGCGTCATTACAATCTGTTATTATGGGTCGTTGATTACTTCATTTTATGTCTATTCATCAACTGCCAGTTGATAAATTTGTCCGTTGTAAATGATGCTGTATTCAGGTAGAGAACAACAAGAGCCAATGATAGCGCTTCGTAATTAATTGTGGTTCATCTGAGGCTCTTAATTGAATATATATCGAACGACTCATGTATCACAGATCTCATGGATCGCATATCGAGTCGTTCGGCCTGCATCACAGAAAAACTCACTTTCATTTAGAATAGAAAATGTCTGAAAGTTTGGTGTAGCAGAATATAACGAGAATGAAAATCGTCTGGTTAATCTATCGGTGCAACCTTGGACTAATATGCACATTAAATTTAAAAGAAAGCAGTAAGTCACTGGTGTGCATGGAAGTAACCTAACATCAGGAGACCGGTCACATCATAACAAGGATTGCACCTATCAGACATGTCAGCTTCGCTGAAATTTCTTCCGTATATGATTAGCTTGATGATCGTGTGTTTGTCAGCAGTTAGAGGTGCCTTGAAACACATATAGTACCGTTGGTTCAATCCCACGTCTCGGGCAAACGAAGCCACCAACACTCCGGGATTGGAACATGGAGCATGAACCTCATGGAAGATTAAAACAGACTTTTTACATAGAAACGCCACCGTTAGTCTTTGTATAGGTCAAACATGCATACGATCATCCTTACGATAATACGAATGAAGTCGAAAGCACGAAGCATCTCTCAAGGATAGATGGACGTTAAACGCTCTATTCTTTACCTTTTACATGATATCATATCGAATAAAGCTGGGCCGAATATATATGCTTATAGAATATATGCTTATTAAAAGGCGAGAGTGCGACTAGTGTTTAACTCCACTTGATTTGATTCCACTCAATGGAATTGTGAAGCCTCAAATATGGCTAGAAATACCTTTACGTACATAGGGATCTGTAATTACTTAAGTTGCGATATCACTGAATTATAAGTCACAATGCATAACTTTTTTTTCAATGTCTATAATTTTTTTCTCATGGCAGGGTATTATGTGAAATACGATCACAATGAAAATGAGGCATTTGCAAAGCCTAGACCTCAGGCCAGATAGAACCGTAGCTACCTTTTCCGAGTGCTACCGTGTTAGCCACTGCCCTTCTGAGCTATTGCTCCGCATTTCTCTCAGCCAGTCTTTTCATCCTAACGGTTCCATAAGCAATCATCAATCTTTCGGAGGAATCAATGGGAATGGTCTGGGAAGCACAAATCGGCATTGAATTCAGCTAAGCTGATGATGCAGTCCAAATCACACTGCATAAATTTTTATTTGCTGTCAGAATTTCTATTCGTTCTTTCTATATTGTGATTTCCACTGCAGCCTCAGCTTAACTGCGTTCATTGCCAACCTGTGCTTTCCAAATAACCTGTTGATGAATGATTCCTGATGTCACCGTTAGGGTAGAGAATTGCTGGAAAGCCAAAGAAAGGGCCTCATTGATGCAGTGAGTAACACGGGATTCCTTTCGGAGGTGTATTCACGGGTTCGAAACTGAGCAAATGCGTGAGTTTTGCAAATATCTTAACTTCATTATGGTAGGTCACAATTTTGTTGCCATTCTTATGCACGCTTTTTAATGAACAAACATACTAGGTTACGGTGCTCACCGTATTCTACCACAGTATAGTTTTAATAACATGAATGTTCTATCCAGCATTTCACCTCACACAATTTTTCCACCGATGTCATCTACGCCCTCCGGAGAAAAATCACTTTGGACTGTTCATTCTGAAGTATAATCTGCAGTCATAGGCAAGAAGAGCAGCATACCTACAATGAATGAGAACATAACGGCAGAAATCCTTTGAGCTTTAGTCCTAGGTCTATGTGGGGCTCTTCACAATCCACATACCCACGAAAAACATGAAGGAATCCGTGGCTATAAATTTCTTCACAAATGTTCATCCTATTCTGCACAGCTCGACCAAAGAGATCATTAGAAATACCGCCCAATATTCATCACTTAATCATCCTTCACAAGCTCCACGAAGGTTTACGGGTTTATCGAGAACTCTTTCGATGTAGGATTGTCATAAGCAATTTGTTCCACAAGTTACATCTGACCCGTAGTTGGTGCGTTCACAGAAATATGCTCGTAATTCGGTTTTACTCTATGGGGACGGGGTTTCCATGTGGAACCCACGTCACCTCACCACTGAGCATTGTTGGTCTGAGTGCAGATCATTAACAACAAAATACGCTGCCCATAAAGGATAAATAAAAGATAAAGCTTTCGGCGTTGATCAATCCCTGAGGGATGCGCCATGCTTTCGATTTCATTGAGCATCATTTGGAGGCGATTGAATGCATATCTGGCCTTTACAATGACTCTCGGTGGCCTACCGATGAATCAGGCCAGCCAGTGCGGCTATCCTCCTAGACAAGTCTGGTATCAGTTTGCCGACCCCGGAGGTACGGAAGGCTTGATGGTTCATGGGTGCGGGATCGATTCCACATGTGTCCTGCACGGCGCCTCCGACAACTGCATCACTGGGTGACGATAAGACGAGCAAATAAACATCTAATAGAAAATAACTCGAAAGACTGACTTTCTATAAACCTCGGCATAGATAGTTGATATACTTATTTATGTGATCTCATAAAGTGATCTTCTTAAGCTGACGCTAGGTTGGTACAGATCTTCGTTGTCGTTGTCGTTGTTTTTGATGTTATTGATCGATGGCTGACGTTTCGCCGACTTCGCCTTCCTCAGAGCCTGGACGTACCTTATGTTAGAATACGCTTTATTATTCGATGGAAAAGAAGGTTAAAGTATTAATGAAGATCAAACTTTTAAATAGTCGCCATATTGAACAGAAAAGCCACTCACCGTGATGTTACGTGTGGGACTGGCCCACGCCTTGTTCACGTGGGGTCGCGAGCAAGACAGACCCCGGGGTCAAAATATCATTTTGAAGTAGGGCGCCAGGTCACGTGTGATAGTGAGGTCTTTCCGGTTCATCTTTGGATTTTTGAAATTTATCCAAAGCGCGTCAAGAGTTTTGCGCGTTGATGTTTTTGATTCCTGCGCTAGGATCCGCACATTCACTTCAAAATCATCGCCGTTGTGCTTTTGTGCCCTATGCGTACCTAGAGGGGTGTTTAAACGGATTTTAGCTTTCCCATCTAGATGTTCTTTTATGCGGACACAAAGTGGTCTACCCGTCTCCCCGATATACTCCTCGCCGCATGCATTACATGAGATCAAGTATATTATACCTAAACTCATGCAATCTCCGTCTCTCCCGTTAGGACAGATCATACAGTTTTCTAAGCTGCACAAACGATAACAGAGACGGTTTCGAACTAACTGGCGGCGTAGGGTGGGATGTCAATAATCGTTACATAATTTTCAAGACCACTTTTTGTTAAGCACTTTTAATGGCGTGTCTTACTTCGTTTGATATGAAGGGCAGCTTAAAGGAGATCCTACTGTCGTCTGAAATGTTATTTTGGGAAACTACCCAACGTTTTCCTCTAACCCGAGTGGCTTCTACTTCGTAGCCATTGGAAATGGCAATTTTTCCTGCCAGGTTTTGCGATTCCTTCCTTTCCTCTTCTCCTGTACACACACTTTTAGCCGTGCGATACATATTTTTGATAAGTGCTTTTTTCATGTGTAAGGATGAGAGGAGAGGCAGTGAACTAGAATGTTTTTACTACTTGGCTTGCGATACCATTTTGTTACATAGCCACTTACTGAGAGCTTTATTTGGATGTTTAAGAATGGAAGCCAGTTCTCGGTTGGTTTTTCCTGTATAAATTTTATATACTCTGACTGTCCGTTTAATAATTCAAAGCACTCATCCATCTGTTCTTGTGTGGAACAGACGATGAAGCAGTTGTCTATGTATCGACAGTAGAGTAGGGGCCGGTAGAGACGGGGATTGCATGAGTTCAGGTATAATATACTTGATCTCATGTAATGTATGCGGCGAGGAATATATCAGGGAAACGGGTAGACCACTTTGTGTCCGCATAAAAGAACATCTAGATGAGGAAGTTAAAATTCGTCAAAACACTTCTCTAGACACGCATAGGGTACAAAAGCACAACGGCGATGATTTTGAAGCGACTGTGCGGATCCTAGCGCAAGAATCGAAAACATCAAAGCGCAAAACTCTTGAGGCGTTTTGGATAAATTTCAAAAATCCAAAGATGAACCGGAAGGACGAATGCCTCACTATCACGCGTAACCTAGCGGCCTATTTCAAAATGATTTTTTGACCCCGGGGTGTGTCTTGCTCGCGATCCCACGTGAACTATGTGTGGGCCAGTCCCATAAGTAACAACACGGTGAGTGGCCTTTCTGTTCAATATGGCGTCTATTTGAAAGTTTGATCTTCATTAATACTTTAACCTTCTTTTCCACCGAATAATAAAAAGTATTCTAACATAAAGTACGTCCAGGTTCTGATGAAGGCGAAGTCGCCGAAACGTCAGCCAACGATCAATAACATCAAAAACAACGACAACGAAGATCTGTACCAACCTCGCGTCAGCTTAAGAAGACCAGTTTATAAGATCACATAAATAAATATAATTGAAAATAATGTTCTCTAATCCAACTTTATTCTTTATGTGTTCTGATGGTGCTGAGTGCCCTACATTCATATCCCATCCTACTTATCGAGCATGACAGTAGATACGAGAATTATGACCATCAAACACCATCGGGCCTGCTACCAGGCACGACTCATTGCTTAGGGACTAGACATTGCGACCCGTGGTGTGACCCCGCGACCCACGCTACTCGCTCTGATTTAACCAATCCACTTAGCACGGCCAATTGCCTTCTGACGACGCCTTGGAGCTCGCCGTTGCCCTTTTCCTTAATTATGTTTTCGCACTTAATATTCCCCCTTCAAAACTCCTTCGATTCACGTGTGCAAAATTGTTGTGAACTAAAGTCTCAATCTCTTGCATTATCAGTAAATTAAGGTTATCAGCGAATCAGATCTAATACGTGTTGTTGGGGTAACAATTATCTTAAATACCCGCAGTGTTCACAGATGCTCTACTCCGTACATTCTCATTCTCGTTGCTAAAGAAAAAATTGTTGGGACGGCTCGCTGTTATATGAATACCAAGTGGTTAAGAACACTCGGTCGAAATAGCTGCTCGCCTTTGCTCGCACCATGCAGGGCTTTTCGCAATTAGCAGGAACAATGCTGAATACCTCAAACTTGGGTAATTAAACCCTTATATATACATACTGCTTACAGCAACTCAAATAAATTTCGAAATATATGCGCAAAAAGTTACAAGTAAGGTGTTCTAATGGGCAGTAGTAGAACGGCTGACAAGTTGCATTAACAATGACACATAATGTTATTAATCAGGTTAATGAACGCATGAGATATAGTTAGGAAATATTGTATTGCTATGACTACAACAAGGTTAGGATTTACGTGCTCACAGCGCAAGAATGTGATGGCGATTAGTAGAGTATCTGTGAACAATGCGAGTATTTAGGATAATTGTTACTTCAACAACACGTATTAGATGTGAATCGCTGATTACCTTAATTTACTGATAATGCAAAAGCCTAAGACTTTAGCTCACAACAATTTTCCGCACGCGAATCGAAGGAGTCTTGAAGGAGGAATATTAAGTGGGAAAAAAATTAAGGGGAAGGGCAACGGCGAGCTCGAAGATGTTGTCAGAAGGCAAATGGCTTGTCAGAGGCGTGGTTAGATCCGAGCGAGTAGCGTGGGTCGCGGGGTCACGCCACGGGTCGTAAGGTCTCGCCCTTAAGGAATGTGTCTTACCTGGTACTATGTTCGGTGGTGTATCTGATGGTTATAGTTGCCGTATTTGCTAGCGTGCCCGCTGGCTAGGATGGGATATGAGTGTAGGTCACTCAGCACCATCAGAATACATAAAGAATAAAGTTGCAATAGAGAACATTATTTTCTACTACATGTTTATTTGGTCGACTTGTCGAATTTTCATTTCTCATTCCATTCTTTTAGTGCTTTACAAAGAGCGGGTGCAGCGCAGTGGTCGAAGGCGCCCTGCAATACACTTGGGATCGATCTCCGCTCCCACGGCTCACAAAGCCGTCCATCCCTTCAGAGCCGGTAAGTTGGTCCCGGACGTGCCTGATAGAATAGCGGCACTGGTTCAGTACATCGGTAGGCCACCGCGAGTCATTGTAAAGGGCAGATATGCATTCAGTCACCTTCAAACGATGCTTAATGAAATTTAATGCATGGCACATCCCTACTGGATTGATGAACGCCGAAAACTTTACCCTTTTCTGCCACTTGGTTACGCGGATATTTTTGTAGTATGTTATAGGTTGCAGCTGCGTATTGCATGTGATTGTAGGATATGCAAAAAGTGCTAAGTGTTGATTATGTGTGAGAAGTACAAATCCTATGCAAAGAAGCAAATTTCTAATCCATGGTGGTTTTAGAAGCTGCAGACTGTTAGGGGAACTCTTTAAAGCACAGCTTTTGCAGCATCACTAAGGTGTTAAGAATGAACGATGAGTTAAGAAAATGCATTCTTTCCAAGGAGTTGCTATAAAGTGATGAATACACGCTCTAGCAAGACACATACTATATAGGACCAATAATTTCGTAGAAGTTCTCTCTAAAAGTTGAACATTGTCAAATAAATGTTTTCAACTTTAATGCTTACAACTTCGCTGAGAAGAAGCGTAAGGAGAGCTGGAAATCTGCACTCATGCAAACAATGTAGTTTAGTGCACTTTGTGCACTCCAGGCCTTTTTCATAGCATGGATACGTGTAAGAAGTCTCACTGATCAATTTCCATCTTTTCACGACGATTTATGTTATTGATTGTATTTGGACAAAATTAAATATTCTGGTTCTATATTAATGAACAACTCCACGGACACGGTATTCCGATAGGAATATTCGACTATCTGAATTAATTGTGATAGTTAAATTGCAACACTTACTAACTAATGGAATATTCAAAATACATAAGCCATTACCGCTAGGCTTTCCAGGCTTTTCTGAAACTTTTTTATAAGACCCCTCTTCACGTCTACTTGCGGATTCCAGCACTTCTCACATTCGATTTATTTCTTCACGCCCGTCATCCAACAAGGTCTTCCAACTTTTACGTGTGGCTTCGGTTGCTGTTTGACGATTTCCATTTCGTCTTAAATATCGTAGAATGCTAGTCGAGCAATTCTCCTTGGAGTTCAGAGATAGCCGGGCTGAAGCGTTCCCAATTGGTTTGCATAGAGTGATTTTTTTCGGAGCAAAATCTGGTACGAATTTCTTCGCCCTGGAGGGATGAGAGGCTTGGTTGGCCCAGAGCAGAATCGAACTACAACAATGCTCGTGATGGTGGACGTCATTACCGCTGTGCAATTCGCCCATTTTTCTGAAACTATGATGAAGATCGACGGAACTCCCTCATATGAGGGTTACCGAGCCGGTTAGTCGCGAAGCGACGTGGCGTGTTCCCAGGTGGTGGATACGGGGTTAATCGCGGACCAAAAGCGGCCTTTGCTTCACTAAGACGCAGGTAGATCCAAGGGATGGAGTACCTGTTTCTGCTGCGCTGATTTGGCACATACTTTCTGTATTTGATAGGCGTATTCATGCATGCGTGTGTGGGTGTGTTCTTGCTTATGTGGGTTGTATTCTGCGAATCAATTCGGCCAGAAGGCTGCAATTAAGTGACTGGGAAGTTTATAGGAGGCGCTTAGGAGTCGCCTCCAACAATTAAGCTCCATGTCCACTCTGGGAAATCCTGCCAAACTACCCTTGAGTACACCCAGCTCCAACGTTCAGAGCACACCAAGCTATACGTGGGTATCAAAAATGCTAAACACAGTAAAAAAAAAACAGGCCCCATTTCCCTGATCCCGAAAGAGCTTCCTGTTTCGCAGCATTGGACGAGTACGGAGAGGCTGCTAAAATCTCAGGGCCAATGGAAGCTGCCTGGATTTCAAAGAACTATGGTGACGATCTGTAACTACAATGCAGGTACACTTGCATCCGATTCCTCGACAGAAGAGTTGATCATCAAGCAAAGAGGATAATGTACGACCTTATCGGCTTGGCCGCGACGAGAAGGCGCCAGCCTTTCAACGGCGTCTATAACCCTGGAGAAGAACTGTTCCCCGAAACATGCGACAGTAGAGGAGTCGGCGACGTCGGCGTTCTTGTCAACACGAGTTTGTACATGAACATCGGTTCATTCGAACAATCAGCAACCAAAATCGGACGCTTATGATTAAAGAGATGTGGATCAATATCGGCTTTGACAATCTTCGCATCTACGCACCGACATCAAGCTATGACGAAGACGAAGTTCAGGCATTCTATATGGACTTGGAGCGATTCTATAGGGAAGAGCATTCAATCTTTAAGGACAGCATTGGAAATTTTAACGCTAAGATTAGACCAAGAAGAAGGTCAGATAAGTAGGGTGAGCGGTTGTCTGAGTTTATCACGAAGACCATGACCATTCATGGTAAGTCGTAATTCGAGAAGCCCCACTCTCAAGGCTGGGACGTGGGATTCTTCCAGTTGAGAGTACCATAACGAAACAGACTACATCGTAGTAAATCGAAGGTTTTGTCTAACCGATGTTGCTGTTGTACCTAAATTTTACACTGCATCAAACCATCGACTCCTTCGTCCAGAATTTCATGGAGAGCCGATAACTTCAAAAAACGAAGATTGTTCACCATATGAGAGGTTTTATACAAGTTTTATTCGGCACCTCCACTTCGTTCATTCGACTCTTCTTTTGAAAGGAAATTGATGATTTCTCTAGCCCACGGAATTTTTTTTCCGTTTTGTCAATTCTTTGATTCCTTTTTTCGGATCAACTGAGCACACTTAAGGTCTTATGTGTACCAATTTTTTTAAAAAGTATTACTGTATTGCTTAAAATGCAGAGAAGTTCGACGCTAGTAATAAGGTCTCTGTTTTGTACTAAGTCCTCCACTGTAGATAAATCTCAGCTCGATCAATAGATAGGTGAGAAAATCTTATCAAAGTTACCAGTTAACCTGTAGTTGACCTGTAGAATATCTACGCTGTAGGATAAACATTGATATAAGTAGAAAATATCATTGCAGCTCAAAAACGATCTAGTTAAAAAGTGCCGTTATAACGCCGCGCTATCCGCACTGATGAACGAAGATGGGTCTATCACTACATCCGGCCACGATATGGGATTAATAACGAAGAAATTCCTGACCACCCTTTTTGGTTCCACAATCCCTATCGCGAACTCCGAAATCCGCACTGGATCCTACCCTCTGAAGTTGGAGCTGCGATAGAAAGCATAAAGAACTCCAGCACCCGATAATGTAATCGCCGACTTCCTTTGAGCTGGAAGCCACAAGATACTCGTACTTCTGGCGATTTATGTGACATCTAACCCTTCAGAAGGAGTACCACACCAGGGGAGGATGTTGTGGATGGTCATCCTATCAAAGAAAGGTGAGCAAAGCGACCTTCGTAACTATCGTGCGATATGCTTGCTGAGTGTACTTAACAATGTGCTCACGAAAATTATCCTCTTATGCATATCACAGACCTTGGATTAAGCACAGCAAATTGAGCAAGCAGGATTCCAAGGAGGATCCTTCTCATCGGTCCCTTACTATTCCCATAGAGAAGGGGTTCGACGAATCGACATATTTTCATCAAGGCTATTCAGAGCAACATTGCAGTGGATAACAAAATCGCTCAATTGGAACGAAAAGAGCTCACGCATTAATGGCAAATTCCTGCCAAACCTACGTTCCGTGGATGACATCGTCATCTTTTCGTGGAGTACCAGTGGATCAGAGAAGATGCTCAATAAATTCAACGAAGGGAGAAAAAAAAAGATTGGATTGCATATAAACAGGACTAAGACCCAGTTCAAGAGGAACCCATGGTGCGAAGGCGAACCAAATTGTTTCTTTGATTACAAATACGAGCACGTGCGTGTACTTTGGGCGTTCAAGGAATATGGAGGATAATATGAAGAAGGAATTATGCAGGAGAAGAAAAGCAGCATGGACGGCATTCGGATCTCTCAAGGAAGCTACCAACCAACTAAAAGATCCGGAAATCCGCGCTCATATTTTTAACTCAACAGTGCTCCCAGCGTTCTTGTATGCGTCAGAGACGTGAGTTGATAGTTCAACCACGTCAAGAACTCTGCACACCATCCATAGAACGCTGGGTACGATGATCCAAGTGTTCTAGTAGGTAACATTTATTGACGCGTATGACGACTCAACGTGTGGATGGTGGACGCGAAGAAGCTAATCGAATGCAAAAATGCCAGAATCTGCACAATGTGGCTTACTGATACTTTACGTAGTCATAATATTTTGAAAAATGGGCGAAAAAAGTATGCCATTCAAGAAACAAACGCTTCCTTATCCATATTAGCTTTTTCGCTGATGTTATATAATCCACAGTAATTCTCTCCGAAGACACAGAGTGTTTAAAATAATTAAATTTTCCGAGCTGAACTAATCTATTTTTATCAGAGCCCTTAAGTTGTTAATTTATTTTTTGAATTAATTTTTTTTAGAATCTTATGCGACAGTGGTAGTAGTGTGTTCTTTGTGTTGTACTTTAAGGCAATCGACGAAATGAACACCCACGTGGCCGCTGTTTTTTCCAACAACAATGTCATTTCTGAGTTTTCGTTACGACGAAAAACAAACATTGACGTCTTTCCTTCTTATTCGAACCCTGGACTTTTGTGAGCAGAAGATTTTCATGGGCCTATAGAGCGCCGTGGTTGGTGCCGTCGAATACATACGGGCTTTTGTTTCGATCCCTTGCCCCATAGTTGCCAAACCTCCGGCCCATTCGGAATGGGCAAATAAATACAGGAATCGATTGGGAATTGAAAACACAAAGATATAAACCGGCCTCAAAGGCCATTGTACACGCCAAATGTGCACCAGATCACCTCTGAGATACTACGAATAGAGTCGAGTGCATGGCGAGAGTGGCAAACACCGAAAGCTTTATAATTCCTTTATCCTTTGTAAATCTGTTAGGATATAAGGCAAATGTGATGAAATGCAGAAGGTAGGTGCCGAATCAAAACCGACGTAACACTGCCATCTAGTAATCATTACGAAAAGTAACAAACAATGCTAAGAAAGAAAAAAGATACTGAGAAATTGTACCGTGTAAGAAACTCTGTACAGGAAAAGAAAAAAAGACGCGAAATTTCGCATCACAATACCAAGTGGCTCTAAAATCAATTCTTATACTTTGTGTGACAACGACTCATAGTATATTCGATGTAAATAAATAGGAGATTTATCCTGAGACGTATTAGAGCACTCAAAACATAGGAATAACAAGAACTAAAATGAACTTCATATTGACTAGTGGCGTTGTTAGGTAGTGCATACCCAATAAACTGACGCTTACTAAAATTTGTGCGTATTAAGGGCACGTGATCTGAAACGTGAGAAACAACACTTCGGATGAAGTACAATTAACTGAACTTTGTTGTATTTCCCAATAGTGATTTAAGTCTATTACTATGTTATTTGTTAATACTTGTTGATATACCAGGGATATAAGATTTAATCGTGGTAATATCGCTGCAGATGTTCTTGTATGCCTTTATTATTAATGAAACGTTAAGCATACGTATTGGCTTTTGTGCTATTGTATGTACACTACTTCCCAACAATTTACTGCCTCAACGTGGCTGGGAGGTGTTCTGGGTGTCGGGTTGCGATGTACAGCAGGGGCATTTATCCCCCACCCCTACGCCTAAGGGTCTCCCTAGTTGAGAAGGAGTCCGGTGTTTCCATCAGGAAGCCTAGCTAGGAGTAAACCAATACCAGGGTCCGCCACCGTCCTGGTATCAAGGTCGCATTGCGGCAATTCTCCCTCTGATCCACAAGGGCTGCGACTACCCGTGGTAGTAGAGACTTGGGGCAGATTTTGGTAAGGCTGATCTCGGGACTCCAGTGAACCACAATGTATAGACCAGCAGGGCCGCGGAAAAACGGAAGTTATGCTGAGGGCCGCACAACCAGTGAGAACGGGCCATCCAAATATCGAAATAAGTAAGAATGTACGCTAAGATTCTTCTATGGCCTTAAGAACCAGTAATTGCACTAGAGCCCTCAACATTTTTTTTGCAACCGTTGGGTTACTGATTTTTTAAGCAATTCGATCAAAACGCGCGTTTTCACCGTGTTATATAGTGTGGCTCAAAATCATCTGAAATGCGGTTTTTTGATTCATATTTGCTTTATTGCTCCATAGCCCACTTCTTGATTGTCTAGAGAGGTTTAAGGAGAGAAAGCACTTGTTTTGATTTTCATTTGTAAAATCATTATTATTTTTACAGTATTTTACACCTATGCGATATGACCTCATTATCTAGGGATATAGTAGCCGGCATGACCTCTATAGAGGTCGTTTTGTTTTCGGTGGTCTAATTTGGCCGAAGGAAGTGCTTTCCTACACTTCTGATCAGTTGATTCCTTGTTCAACAGGGATATGGTGGTTTGTGTCGGCACGAGATAGCTCTGTTCTCCATTTGCAAATTTGCAAAAGACCTTTTCTGGAACGAGTTTATTGACCGACATTTTAACTCACCATTATTGTATTCCAATTTAGTCGCTATAAAGAGTTATGGTTGTTGTATGGAGTGGGTGAGTATAAAAGTTATCTACATAAACACAGCATAAATTGCAAAATATTTCCAAATGCTGGCAATAAAGCTCACATGAAAGACCACAGAAACGTATAGTATGCACCACTTGTACTTATATACCGATAGAGCAAGCCCAGTGTATAATTAGTTCTGTGACGCTCTCATCCCATCAAATCTTCTCGTTTTCAAGTTATTATCGCGTACTTTCAAAAGACCATCAGGTCCGTAAAGACACAACCATATTGATTCACTAAGGCAAAAAATCAATATAATTAATGAAAAATAAAAGTAATCGTGTTAGGACAGCAAACATCTTTAGATGATCTTTATAAAATGTCAACTTGAATAGAATTTTCCACTCAGATCACCAAGGTTGTCAATTAATGTTTGTTGAATAGAAAGCCATATTCAGTACCGATTAAATTACTATGAGATGACATTTACGTTGAAGGTAGTGTTTCAGTGAGCATTTAAAAATGACTGAATAGATGTGATCAATTGTTTTTGTCACGAAGAACAATTTTTGATTATCCCCTCTTCCGAATTTTATTGTTTACGATCTCATTGCTTCCCACTCCGTGCTGGAAAGAATTAAAAAGAAAAGAACTCAAGTTAAAGTACAGAAGAGAATTCATGACAATGATGAATCCTATCGTGGTGTATAAGGATCGGATAACACAGTGGTAATGAAGGCGATCACCACGAGCACTCTGCTAGTTTGATCCCGCTCTGGGCTCACCAGGTAGGCTTCTCATCTCTCCGGGGTCGGAATAAATTGGAACCAGATTTGTCCCGAAAAAGAATCATCCTCTGCAATCCAGTAGGGAACGCCCCAATCCGGTTATCTCAGGATAGCAGGGAGAATCGACTCGACCAGCATTCTACGACATATGAAATGAAATGAAAATCCTCGAACAGTAGCCGAAGCCATACGTAGAACGTTAGAAGACCTTCGTGGATGATGGATCGAATGTGCCGGGATCCGCATAGTGGACGCGAAGACGGGTCGTATAATTTAAAAAAAATATTGTAATTTGTTGCTACAGACCCATGCTAATCTACTCATTTCGCCTTGTATAATGAAATTGAATGTTATATGTTAAATGAGTGGGATTGTATATCACGGTAGTTAAGGGTGTCCTCCGATACACATGTACTCGTTGGTTCAACACCGCTTCTGGAGAAACCAAGTCTTCCATCTCCGCGATTCTGTTCCTATTGGTATCAGACTAGTCTGGGAGGATAAAAAACGCTGACTTAATAATATCCGGTCGACTCCAGGAAGTTATTATGTAAACTAAATTATCTATTCAGCTAGGATGGATAATGAAGTTGAATAGCTGACGCATCCCTGAAGGACAGAACAGCGTCGGAGCCTTTATCCTTCACGTCCAGTGAATTCGATCGATGTATTGCCTAGTGTTTTAGTCTATGTCGACTTATCCATCACTAAACAATCGTTCCCTTATAGTTTAGTCTACAACGTTTGATTTGATGAACACCTCGATGAGATCACAACTAGTTCTATAGGCACTGGAGCCAGAAAAAGTTACCTAGCATCATTAGATTCATGGCAGTTTGGTTTCTTATCAGTTTGTTAAGAAACGATAAAGCGTTCGGCCTTGATGAATCCCAGAGGGTGTATCATGAATTCTTCCCAATTCGTAGCATCGTTAGGGGTGATAGAATGCATATCTAGCTCATAGAATGACTTGCCGTGGCCTGCTCAGCAGTGCTATCTTCCTAGGCAAGTCTTGCATCAATATGCCGACCGCGGAGGGAGAGATTGCTTGGTAACGCTGGTGCGAGGGATCGTACTAACGAACACGTGTGCGTTGCATGTCATCTCTAACAACAGGCCACACACTACATACGCCTGTTTTGGTTTGTTATCTGCATAGAATCAATTCGAATTGATTTTATTTGATTTTGTCACTGGTTTAATTTCACTTCATCGCTGACATTTTCATATTTGCCATCTTTAGTTATCACTTGCATTTTATCCTCTAACCCAGATTATGCGAAGGACACTGGTTAGAGGTACCCTGCAGTGCGCAGCTAATCCTTGGTATCATTCTTTGACCTAGTCAAATCAAAGCACGGCCCAGCACTCCAGAGTCGGCGGATTGGATGCAGATTTCTTTGGAGGGATAGAACGCTGGCGTTGTACATCCAGTGGCCCATCGCAATTCATTGTATATGTTAAATGTGCATTCAGTCACCTCAATGATCCTTAACCTACAACGCTCGAGATATATTGTATAAAATGCATTTGGTACGATAATGTGATTATGGCCTTCATTTTGAAACCGACATATCTCAGCTCATATTAAACTCTTTTAGTCGGAATCAAAATCATCAGTCTGCAGATATTTGCCTACAAGAAAGAAGGAGGTATATTCTGCCAAAATGAAATTTTGGTTTTCTTAAAGCACATGACACCTGTTTTCGGAGTTAGCATCATCGGGTACAGGTTTTTACACATGTGATTTCATCTGAACCATAGCTACACCAGGTAGAACTTGTTTAAGGGTAGCGTTGAAGATAGTTGCCCATTCTCCTTATATTTTTACTGCATTATAAGTAACAGTGCTAACCAGGTTAACCACAAAACTGAGGGCGCGTGTGGCGCAGGGGGCCGGGTCGGGGGCGCCCTGCAATATGCACCTGGAATCGATCCCCGCGCCCATGGCCCACCAAGCCTACCTTCCCTCCGTGGTCGGCAATTGCTACTAGACCTGTCTGGGAGAATAGCAGCACTGACTCGATGCATTGGTAGCCCACCGCGAGTCACTTTAAAGACCAGATATGCATTCAATCACCTCAAAATGATGTTTAATGAAGTCGAATTCATGGCGCATCGCTCAGGGATTGATCAACGCCGAGAGCTTTATCTTTTATCCTTTAATTACAAAACTAGGCGTTTAATTGCATCGAACTAGTATATTTACGCATTTTATCTATAAAAGTGTTAATTGTATAACTAAAGTTAGGTTTAAAAATAAAGTAACTGCTTAGAAGTTCTCGTTTGAAGTTTATTAATTAAAATACTAAAGGTAGCCCGTCATTAAAATGGTAGAATACAGGAGATGAAGGGATGTCCTGCTAGAAAAGCACAAAAATATATATATATATATATAATAACTCCTATAAATATAGTCAAGTTTGAAGTCTTCTATGAATAAATTGTAGAAGACCATTAATAACAGGCATTCATGCATTGAGATCTGATACGTCATTAAACGGGGAAGTAAGTACTGGTGCCCACGGGATAAGAGATGTGGGAGTGTTTTGATGAGCAGAGATTGTGTACTAGTAAAAACCCGACATGGAGGATGTGTAGGACTAAAATTAGAAACTGTGGTGTTGGAATGGTTACAAAAACGATCGCTGTCATTGCATTTGACTAGAGCTTGTAGAGATAAGGAAGATGAAGAAGATGAGATGAGAAGAATTGCAAAAAAAAATATGGAACGGAATACTTCTTCATGAGAACTAGAAATGAAATAGAATTGGCATGCGAGTTATTCATGAGATGCACATAGAAATTAGGGGGCTATTATGAGTTCTGAAAGGTCGGCGCATATTATGGGGAATTTCGAAAGGTTGAAAAAAATCGGAAAACTCGTTAAAAAAAGTTTAATCAAGCCTGACATTTATTCCGAGAATAAAAGTACCTAGCACTACTGTAATGAGATTGTGTGCTTGAAATAAAGTATTGTTTTCATGATCGTAGCGGAATTGGGCTTAATTAAACCCGAATCCTCTTTGAGGAGGAAATACCGACACCTAGGTGAGACGGTATCTTTGGATGAGTGCGGACAATGCTGAATAACAATTTTTAAAAACCGACTTCCATTAAACCTCGGTATTAGTAATCATTGCACTACTTTTCACCGACAAGTTGGGACGAGGTTGTTGCGAAAACGCTTGTTAGGTTAGCGTCTCGAAGTCTTCCTTATTTTCAAAGCTGTGATGAATCAAATCGATTGTCCATAGCCGTTCGTCCTTGTGATGTAGGTCTCGACACCGAACCAGCAAGACCCAAATCGCAAGGACGAATTGCTGTAGACAATGGACTTGAATCGTCGTGGTTTTGAAAAAGATGAAGACGTCGAGGCGCTAGCCGAGTAAGTTTTCGTAACAACTTCGTGTGCGCTTATAAGTGAGAGAATTGCCGAATAACTGTTAATTCGACCTACTTATGGAATATAGCAAAGATCCAGGAAAGCGCTTGTCGGATTTCTTAAGGGATTCTGTAGTAGTATATACCACAAAAGATTGCAATTTTTATACGAGTAATAAAAGATGAAATTTGCAGTGTGGATCACTGTCAAAAATTCGTAGCGTCCCATAAAAATGCTGTATCGTGCTGTAATAACCATCGTCTCAAAGAAGCGGTAAGCGGGTCTCGTTGAATCACTTTGAGGAAACAAGAAGAGGAACGTCCTTCGGTCAGATGTCGGTGTCGTGAGGCCAATGTCTGCCTGCCACTGACCAAGTCACGTTATTATCGCGGAAAGTGGGTAGGTGGGTGGATGGGTCAACATGTTCCAAATTGCTAGTTTTCAATTCAAAAACTCATTGATTAAATAACATAAACATTGAAGGTAATGTTTTTCGTCTACAGCGATCATCGTTTAAATGATATTCCCTCCACCTACTATCTATTTACAGTGAAGGCTTATTTGTCATTTTACGGTGGCGAGCTATTGCTGTCATTGCTGAATTATGATGCATGACTTCAGCAAAGTTATCTGTCCCACTTAGAAGTTATGGCATGATTCAGTTATTCATTTTTAGACTTACTGCCCTTCATAGCACGAGGGTAGCGCAGTGGTCTGAGATGTCATGGAATAATGCATGTATGGCTGCAAGGTCAATCCTGCCGAGTCAATCAAGTTTGTATCTCTTCAAGGACGGTGAAATAAGGCCACATCTGTATGGAAAAGCTTTCTTCGATCCGTAAAGGCCATCGATTCTCTTGGTGGTGATAACCACGCAACCGTGGTGGTAACGTATAAACTACACGTAAATTTAAAAACCTTTGTGTGTTGTGAATGCGAAGCAACGAACCGAATGAAAGAAGTGGTGGTATGATGTGTGATACTGGATCTAATAAATCTATGTAAAAATAAGTATTTTGTAAAGGCTTAAAATTTCAGTGTCAGAAGAATGATAAATGATATCCAAGTGCGATGCATAGCAAAGATTAACCACTTAGGTGGCTCAATTATGTATTCTAGTATGCTATTTTGTGCATTCTTCTTCGGATGTAAAAGATCCTGCCGGGAGCGATCTATATTTTCACGGTTTTCTCTCCTCACTGAGAACATTAGTGATAAGGGGTATCGAGAATTTCTTCCTGACTAGAGAATGAAACTTCTTTTAACCAAAATTGGAGGATCTAAACCACTTGGAAAGGCCGTGAGAGACGAAATTACTCCAGCGGTCACTATTGGTTTTTTTTATTCTCATGTTTAATATAAATGATGCTGCCTCAGTATCAAAAAATGACAAGTGAGCGAAGCTAGAACAATATTCATGGCTCTCACAGCATGTAGTTCAGGTCTCATTTGAAGAATATGAACACTTAAGGTGCTTAAAGAAGGCTGCAATAGATGACAGTTGAAAAGTAGTGTCTATGCGATAAGGTCTCATCAGTCATTTTACGTGAGCTCATCTTAAAACAACTTTATATCTATTTAAAGGTGGATGACGTACATGCGTAGATGAAAGAATTTTGTAGTACTTTTAATTGAGGTCAAAACCATTGTTGTGGGATTACTAATGAATACTAAATGCACCTAAATATGCGAAACCCTGATAACTATTCCGAATTTAATCTGCTGCATTTTAGATCCCATTTGATTCAAACAACCTTAAACAGAAGAATTCAAGACATCATATACAATGAAGAAGGTGAAACACAGAAACTATAGCAGCTCGCAAATTTTCACAAGAGCCTACCGCTTTCATGTGATTCGTAGAAACAAAACTGGAACAACGTGTTTGGAAAAATGAGTTGTTTATTAATACGAACAATCTCAAGGGTAATCTCCACCTACAGGATCTAGAAAAGCAAGTCTGTCGGAGTTCAATTTTCTCCAGAATGCTACACCTGTGCGTGAAGTGTATTCCTAGCGAATACCAGTGACTCTGTATAACCCCGATAAAGTGTTCTAGTACTATAGCTGAAAACAGTGATTGGATCTAACATCTCGAGGGCAGTTGATTTACGCAAGTAATTCTCATCGCCAGCGCCGCCCACCCCAACGCTGTGACGACTGTCATATGGCCGTAACACAATTATGATCCCACCCAACCGCGGTGACGTGGGCACGAGCGTAAAAAACAAGACTCATTGTTAACATTTGTGTGCCGACTATGAAGTTCAACGTCGGTGGAAATAAAAACAGTCGATACTCAATTCTTCTAGGGATGGTAAATGCTGTGAGTCAAAGAACCGCTCGAGAAATGACTTAAGGTTGTCGAAGTTTACCGACGGCTTGCCACAAAAGGCTTTTTCAGGCTGCGGAGAAGATGTATATCAGACGACGCAAAATTCTGAATATATTTAAGGTGTAGGGTGATGTCTCAGATGAGGCCTTCTTGCTGTGCAAAAATTATTGAATCTTTGAAACGACCCTGTTATTTTATTAACAACATCACCGAAATAGAGAAGTCGTCGACCCACGCAGATTTTCGCGGCAACGTCTTCGTTGCACGACACAAGTTCCTGGCAGTCTGCGCTACTCGTACTGTACGACGCAGTGAATGGCTAAGTACGGTTATTTGGGGCTCGTATCAGCTTCCACTCCTTGCCAAAAGATCCTTCTTAAACCTCTTCTTTCGTGGATGGAATGTCCACTGCGACCATAGCCGCGTAGTCTGTTTGGTTATTGCCTTCTAGTCGATGGTTGGCATATTTTAAATTCAAATAGTGGTATAATTAAATTTATTTAAGGGATTTAATTGCCTTTTAAAACGATTTATCGACGAAACGGCAGGCGCCAAACCAAGCCGTGCTGGTCCTTCTTCCTTATTTCTCGTTAACCTGCTATCGTCACCCACCGAAATGGTGGAGCTAGTGCATGGTAACTTCGACGAAAATGAAGACTATTTGGTCACCTCTCTGACATTCTAAATGCCCGTCGAGGACGAGTTTCGTTAGAAACTCGGGATATTCGGACTGTCATGCACAAATCATCACTATTCGCGAGACTTCCAATGAATCCAGTGTGGGTGGGCCGCTATGCTACTCTTCCAGGAAGAAGGCAATTTCTATAATGGCAGAGAATCCTTCGATTAACCACAATGATGCTGAGATAACTCGAAAGACCGACTTTCTATAAACTTTAGCATAGATACTGGATATATTTATTTATATGATCTTATAAACTGATCTTCTTAAGCTGACGCCAGGTTGGTACAGGTCTTCGTTGTCGTTGTTTTTGATGTTGGTGGTCGATGGCTGACGTTTCGGCGACTTCGCCTTCCTCAGAGCCGTGATGTGTGGGATGCTGAGATATTTGCAAAATTCCGGGCTGCAGGTGTATGCGATGGGTAACGAAAGCGCTAGTACCCTTTCCGGGTTCATCACCACATCATGCGGGTCCTTCGTTTCGCCTGCCTCTCAGCTAGTTCTATCGACATTCCATCGCAGACACCTGCGGTTCGGAGTTTTGCAAATATCTCAGCATCATTGTGCTTGTTCCATAAATAATACCCTGTCTTGAAAACTTGTACAAAGCAGTAAATAAAAGGTGAATATTGTGAATCCTATGATTAGTTGATCGAGCGTTAGAATTTGATGCGATGACAGTAATACAATAAAAATTGAAAAACTGGTAATAGAAGCTATGATGATGCTGAGGTATTTGCAAAATTACGGACGGCAGGTGTCTGCGGTGAGCATGGGACTCGCTATTGCCTTTTCCGGGTATTCGGCCAGTTTTCTATCTAACGCTGCCATCAGCAGCTGCATCAACACCACATTGTGATATCGACTACAGCATCAGCTTAAGTGGATCTAATGCCGATTTGTGTCTTCCTAGATCAATTCCATTGACGAGGCATCGTTAGGTAGGAAATTATCTGCGGAAAGGATAAAACGAAGGGCACGCATGGTGTGCTGGTGAACACGTTTTAGCCCACGAAAAGGCTGATAACGGCTTCGGTCCTCACTGCAGACATCTGCAGTCCGAAGTTTTGCAAATATCTTAGCGCTATTGTGGTTGTATTTCACATCATACTCTGCCGTGAAAAGTAGTAATAGGTAGTAAATAAAAAGTTGAACATTGAGATGCTTATGTGTTTATAATGTTGAGCTTACACGAGGTTGATAATGATGTTTATTCGGCTAATGTTTCGACGGCTTCGTCTTCATTAGAGCCGATAACCCGAGTCGATGGTCAACAGTTTTTCAGCCAACAGTTCTCGAGGTGGCGTCTTCGTTGCGTATCGAGCTGGATCAAGCTCAGTGGAGCATCCCTCTCGAAAGAGCCATACTCACCCGGCGATGCTTTTTTATACAGGGCGGTTGTTATCGATATTGTTATCCGTTGATAATAGCTTGTTCTTCAACGAATAATACACCCTGCAGCAGTCGGTATTGTGTGTCAGCTAGTAAGTGCATAGCGAGTAGCAAAACAGTAATTTTTAACCCGACCGTACTTTAACCTCGATAGCAAAATAATCAACATGTGTTTACAATGTTGAGCTTACGTTAGCCGAATGTATATCATTGTCAACCTCGTGTGAGCTCAACTTTATAAAGATGTTGATGATTTTACTACCGAGGTTAAAAGACGGTCGGTTTCAAAATTATTGAGATAATCTTAACCTTTTAATTTACTGCTTATTCTTTTCAATGGCAGGGTATGTTGCAATATATGACTTCTATAATGCTGAGATATTTGCAAAACTCCGGACCGCAGGTGTCTGCGGTGGGGAACGATCGCGCTGTTGTCCTTTCCGGAGAGTAACGCGGTCACCACTACACCATGCGGGTCCTTAGTCTCGCCCGTCTCAGCTAGTTCTATCGATTTGGGCTCCCCAGATCAATCCCGTTGACGGCTAATGCTGATTGCAAAAGATCCGCAGGGAGGAATGCCTCATTATCACGCGTGATAATGGGCAGTATATAAGCCTCTTATTTTGATAAGATGGGCACAACACGAATCCGCGTGAGCTCTGTGCGGTTGGTCTCCACGTAACATATTTAGTGGAAGCCTCATAGAAAGCGGTGAACGTGCAAAGACTTTGTGTTCAATGTGATTGAAATTTTGGTTCAGCATTTTCCCTGTTTGGTTATGGAGGTGCTTGGCCGTGTAGGTTGCAGTTTCCAGGCTCTGAGGAAGGCGAAAACCGCCGAAACGTCAGCTTCTACGTAAATAAAGAAATAAAATAACACCTCGTGTTTGGTGAACAGAAGTAGAAAGAATTATTCAATCAATGCCGAAGTTAATAGAAAGTCGGACGTGGAAGCTACTTACTCGGATTCTTCGACGGCCTGTCTACACTGGTTGTGAAGGCCCCAGCATAATTTCCATTTCTCAAATTTTTTCTAGTTTGACCGTCGTTGTTCCCCGGAGCACTGAGGTCAGCCTAGCCAAAATCTGCCGCAGGTCGTCATCACCACAAGCAGTCGCAACTCTTGTGGATCAGAGGGAGATTTGCCACCATGCGACTTGTTTGATACCAGAACGGTGGCGGATCCTGGTATTGGTTTACTCTTAGCTGGCCTTCCTGACAGAAGCGTCGGACTCCCTTTCAGCTTGTGATACCCTGCCAGGAAATGAATCCCCCTCCCTGTATACCGCAGTCCGATGCCCAGCAACACCTCCGAGCCATAATGAGGGGTAAACCATTGGGAGGAAACACTGCGATAGTATTACTATTTAAAAAAAAGGATGACTATTGTATGTGCAACCTTTACCTAGTCACTGCTTAACATTAAGTCTTCTTGCCAGTCATATCATTAATCAGCTATTTGTCATGCTGCAATAATGGGTGCAACAATAATGATATTGTCATCAATTATGACAAAATTTTATTATTATTATCCCCGTTATTATTACATAGTGGAAACGGGTAGCACAATGATAATGATGCCGATCATCAGGAGCATCGTCCTGGCTCGACCCTGCGCGAGGCTCAACCAGGACTCACTTTCTGTAATTCAAGTGAGAACGCTCCAGCATGGCCATCTCAGAACTCCAGGAAGAATCCACTCAGCCAGCATTCTACGACGTCAAAAATGAAGTGGAAATCCTGAAGGAACAGTCGAAGTCACAAATAAATGTTGGAAGACCTTCATAGATGGGTGGATGCGAGGAAACGAATCGTATGTGAAAAGTGCTGGAACCCAGCAGTAGATGTGAAAGACGGATCACGTAAAAAACAAAAAATAGTTACATGGCCTGCCACCACACCTACTTTGAGTACCCAGTACTTCTTCTATTCGACTATTTTTCTCGGATTCACTACCTACGAAGGCGTTCAAATTTTTATGCGTGTGGTTTCGGGTGCTGAATGCATCGTATTCGTCAGGAAGATCGTTGAAAGATGGTGAAGTCGATTCTCCCTGGGATTTTGAGATGGCCATACTAGGACGTTTTCACGTGGATTTGAGGGAGTGTGGTGATTCCTGTTCCTGGGTGTCGGGCGGCAATGTGTTGCGGGGAGACTCATTCCCCAGCAGGGCCTCCCAAGCTGAGAAAAGTCAGGTTTTTCATCATGAAGCCCAGCTGAGAGAAGACCAATAACCAAGATCCACCACTGTCCTGGTATCAAACAAGTCGCATTGGTGGCAAATCTCCCTCTGATCCACAAGAGTTGCGACTGCTTGTGATGGTGACGACCTGGAGCAGACCTTGGCCAGGCTGACCGACCTCGGGTCTCCTGGGAACCAATAATGGCTACGCCAGCAAAACTCCGAAGAGAATGGAAATTGTGCTGGGGCCCGCAAAACGAGTGAAGGCAGGCCATCCAAGTATCCAAGAAAGTCGAAAGACCGACTTCCTATGAACCTCGGCATAGATAGTTGATATATTTATTTATGGGATCTTATAAACTGATCTTCTTAAGCTGACGCGAGGTTGGTACAGATCTTCGTTGTCGTTGTCGTTGTTTTTGATGTTGTTGATCGATGGCTGACGTTTCGGCGACTTCGCCTTCCTCAGAGCCGTGATGTTACGTGCGGGACCGATGTTAATTTCGACTAAATGGCAATTTCCTTTCTTGATGATACACTATCTATTGTACCGTTAAGCATGCTCCAGTGATTAGTTCCATTAATAATAAAGGCTTGGTCATCTCATTTATGAAGAGCTCATTCAGTATGCTCAGTTATAAATGAATATCGCAATTAGCACAATTATAGGAATAGAGCACTGCTTTTTGCAAGCGCTAACATTTCCGCGTGGTTATGAGAAGTATGAAAAAAACCTGAACTTGAGATTTACGCGTAATGTGCAAACACGCAGAAACGCTCTTTACTTGCATGAATCTTCAGCTCTCTGCTAAATATGAAGAAAATGGATTGTACAACGTACACGCGTTCAAGCATATGTCATTATTAGTATATTCAGCTTGCGCGTATCATGCAATGATTGGAGATGTCCTGAAATATGGTCTTTGTTTCGACCCTGTTCTCAGGATAGATGAAATCCGCCGGTATTCCGAGAATGGCAGATTGGTGCCAGGCTTTTCAAGGAGGATAGCAGCACTGACGTGTTAGATTTGTAAGATCTGAGGCATTAAGCAGACTAACTTCGAATCCAGTAACCTCTACGGCGCTACGAATGGACTCCACTGTATAGAGTATAACCACAGGAGACTAATCATTGCAGAGGATCTTTTATGTTATACCTTTTAATGACGTTTTTAGATATTATTTCATTTTACTTTTTTCCTTCTCTTTTGTTTGAGATATGACACTTATTAGCGGAATGATATTAACTTTAATGAATGTTAATATCTCTACATCTATATCTCAGCACCACTGTGGTTGTATTTTACATCATACCCTGCCGTGAACAATTACAATAGGCAGCAAATAGACGGTTAACACTTAATCAATCTTTCCTAAGATCAACCCTCCATTAGTATGTCGTTCAGAGTTATGGCACTCATGAAATGTCGTCCGTTCCCACTGCATCCAGAGAATTACTCGTCGTTTCTCAACGACATTACTGGTTGACCAAAATTTTCCGTAGAACTCCGGGTTAGTCGTACCATTTCCAGGTGTTTTTAAGTAGCAACCGGCTATTGAATATCGGCAGGTGAATTGTTGGCTTTCGATTATGATTCTTCCAGGATGGCAACTATTTCCGCGATTAGACGACTGGTCGATTGAGAGTGATGTAGAAGGCCAAATTCCACTCACCAAAACAATCAAAAGATGTGAAGGCATGGGAGAAACATGCTTTTCTTATGACGATGAACCACTTCACATTCGAGAAACATCTATGACAGTGTAAAGAATTAATGCGTCAGAATTTTGTAAATGACACTCGTATCCGGAATCTCTCACCACCGTCTCTTTCGTAAGATATTTTATATTGCTACGAATTCTCATTTTCATAGAAATGGAAGCGAATTCACAACTCTGACATGGTTACGTCTAATCCTTCGCATTTGCCTTCCTTGAAATATCAAGCTTCCGCTTGACGACTGCATTGTTCGGCCTGAGGGCTACACTAAGTGGAAGCCTATTTCAAAATAAGCGAAGCGAATCATAATTTCTAATGCGGTCACATTTAATCCTTTACGCTTATTTTTACGATCATCAAGCACACTGCTGACGACAGCATTATTTGGTGCAACGGCTGCACCATCTTCGAGAAGATAAACAGACATCGTACAGCGTTGAGCACTAAATGATGTCCACTGGAGAATTTGTACCGCCTCAATGAGAACAGTCATCTAAGCGCTCGTTCGTTCCACAACCAATGTGTTTCCACTAATCGTTGTAAAGATGACGTACAATTTAGCTCACATGATTCTTAAACAATGAGGACATTGGAAATTAATATACGATTGAATGTCAGATAGAATTTTGACACCTCTGCGGTGGGATGACTTTCGTAATGAACTGGAAACTGACCCACAAGTTCAAGACCCCTCAGTAACGGTTGATAGCGCACAGAAACACGGGTTTTTCCCCCTCACGGTTTCCGTTACCACATAGTGGACGACATGGACGTATGGTGCTCACTTCAAGTTCAGTGGATTGTGGAATTTTTTTCGCCATACTATATAGTCATTCGATTCATAGACAGAAAGAAAGTTAATGTAGCAGGGGACTGACCAGACAAGTCAACCACTTGACATAATGATTTACAAAGAAAAAAAACATGCGCATTGACTGGTCATTTGACTAACAACTAACTGCTATTTTACATTGGTCGCTATGATGAATCATGCTTATTTCATGGAATGTGTGGGTATAACAAATACCGAAGCAGACATAGCATAAGTTGCAAAACACTGATAAATACTGAGAGTAATATGCAAGGGCGCGTGTGGCGCAGTGGTTGAAAGCGCCCTGCAGTACACATGGGATCGATTCCCGCGTCCCAGGCACACAAGGCCCTCCATTTCTACGGCGTCGACAAATTGGTATTAGACTTGTCTAGGTGGATAGCAGCACTGGCTCGATGCATCAGTAGCCCACCGCGAGTTATTCATTGTAAAGGTCAGATATGCATTGAATCACCTCCAAACCATGCTTAATGAAGTCGAATCCATGGCGCATCCCTAAAGGATTGATCAACAACGAAAGCTTTATCCTTTGCCCTTTTAATATGTCTGTATGATAAACAACAGTAACACACAGCAAATAGTAGCATATATACCACTTACAACCACTCTGTGTAGCGATAGAGCAAAGACGGGTATAAATTCCTGATGTTCTCAACCTGTCAAATGTTTTGATTCTCGAAATATTATCGCCTACTTTCGCAAAACCTTCGTAAAGAAACGAAACAAAGCGCCGTCACGAAAGGAAAAGTCGTTAAACATCGAGCGTCCGCTATGTATCGTGCAACAATTAGTCTTGAGACTTTGCATGAGACTACTTTACATTAGCAGTGACACTTTCTGTACTACCTTCTCCAACGATGTTTTCATCATAACGTTATGAAGCACAAAAAAACTCAAGCATTGGTCCACACCACTGGTCATTCCTATTGACGTGCACGAGATAAAAGAAAAATTCCAAAAAGAAAACTGCAGATTTTGCATGAGTTAAACATGAAAAAGACCAGTCAATAAATGAATCGGTTTTGTCATAGCAAGAAATTCAAGTTTTGAAAGCGTTAAAAGTTCGAACTAGGAATTGACTCCGTTTATGAACTTGGTTCCGTATTCGACTCCAATGATAGTAAAAATAGTGATATCTGAGAAAGAAGACCACCTCTATGATTTCCAGCTTTTTTAAGGCAGCACGGTTGCTCATTCGTCATGTACCGAGTTCTGCACGGGAATTCTTTTTCTTGCATAACCATTCAAGCTGAGTTCAACGTTTCCATCCAGGAATATAGCCATGAAGTGTATCTATCCCACGCCACAAACCTACGAACTCTGCGACTAGCTTCTCCCCAAAAGCAAAAATAAAGGGCCAAAACAACGGCCTAGAGAGCCGTTCCCTTCAGGAAAGGAGCTTTAAAAATATCCTCATTGAGGTTTAGAGATTCCTAGGTGCCCACCAGCAATTTAGACTTCGAACGTTCTCTCCTATTAGCAAAGTCAAGAATAAAGCCGAGAAAGGGCTTGACGTTTTCACCTAGAAGATGACTTTACAACGAAAAATGTCAATAAGTTCTGCAATTCTGAAAGGAACAAAGCCAGGGTTTGCTAGCGGCAACAACCTCGAAACACTCTAGCACTGACCTCCTGGAATTCAAAGAAAAAATCTTGCCAACTGGACAAAGTAGCAGTTAAGTAGAAAGCGACTTAGAAACCACACCGTTCTTCGCCAAGGAGAGCGATTTATGCAGTTAAACAAGTAAGAGAATGAACCAATTTAACAGCGATACATCATGTCTAAGAACTATGAATCTCATCACGCAAGAAAGAGAACCTGTAGAATAAAGTAACCAGATAACGATAGAAATCAATACAACTAACTCTTTTTAAGAATGCTTGTACTCTATTCCATTTTAGTCTCATTTCCTTCATGGAGATTACCTGAATGACTAAAACAAGTCCGCCATCTATTCTTTTGTTTACCATATCCCAGCGAAACCCTTTCGAGATCTCACATGTTTCCGCCACAATTTTAAATATTAAGCTTCATTTCCATCTTCGCTTGAAAAATAATTTTACAAAGAATAACAAACGGTTCACGAATATTACAAGAAAATGCAAATCAGGTTAAACCACTTTGCATCAGGCAAGTCTCGAATACATTTCCTAAGAACTGTAAGGACGCAAAAGTTCTTGAACACTGAGAAAGAAAGAACAGAAAAGGAAGAAAAGCCAAACCACTATCAAGCATTCGCTGGTGTAGCCGGCTTAGTGAAGTAGAGTTATGAGAAGCGCTTCTTTTGAGTTTCATTTAAAGGACGGCGTTCAAGCTTAGCCCGTTTACGATCTTCACGGCAGCTCTACTTCTACCGAGAGGCGCTTTTGACTTCGAGATGTCGAAAAAAAAATTGACAATAACTCCAGCTTCTTTAAATAACGAATGAGATCACGAAGGAATCTTCTGAGCACAACAAAACATACACGGAAATAGCAAGTGAAATTTCAGAGGAATAAATCAAACAATAAGCGAATCATTGTGGGACATGTACCACCTAGAAAACGTACTTCTATCTCCAACTAAGAACCCTCAGCTGGTAAATGCACGTGTATTCCTGTCCATGATTCGTCTTAAATGCCAGCTGCACTTGATCGCTTGAGACTGACATATTCTGGAATATGAATAGAACTAAAGCAGCCATAGTGTTAAAGAACTCCTTACCCTCATCTGACATATTTGGGCAGGTCCATCTTTTAAATTCGAAGGATATGTGCACTCGCCGAGGACAACTGACTCTCTGCATTCGTGATCTTTGCAGGCCTAGTATATAGAAATTTTACCCGGAAACTTATTCAAGGAAAGATAAAGATAAACTAAAAACGACATCACTAAAACTGAATGAATAACTGTTAGCTGATCCACATACGTTTACATAGTAAAATATGAGCATAATTTCGAGTTATTTGCATAAGATGAAAGAATACGTTCCTTGACGTCTCCATTACAGACGTCCAAGCCGGAGAGTTTGATTTCTAATGTAATTTCACCTCTTAAGCCTGCGGAGGGTGATCAGGAATACTGAACTGCGATGGACAACGAAAGTCCTTTCTTTTAGTGGTGTCCTCTAAGATGTGCAGGTTGGCATTTCCATCAGGAAACACAACTAACAATAAAGCTACACCGCGGCAAAACCGAGTGAGCACCTCCCAGCTACCTTTTCACAAAAATAAGCTTGAAAATGGCATCATACATAAACTAGAGTGCCCTACGTGTCTCTTCAGCTGAGTAGCTGCCGTGCGTGACTAGAATGGATGAAGTTTAATGATGATCCATACGTTTGACAATGACTTATGGACCTTTAGGCGACACTAACTTACTTGCCTGGATAGCTGGACGGTCCAACCTAACTGTTTGTGCGGGCCTCACCATATTCTTCACTTTTTGAAGTCTTGCTAGTTTAGCCAATGTGGTTCCCTGGGGTCCCGATAACATGATGGCCAAAGTGCCCCAGGTCGTCACAAACAAAGGCAGTCGCTCCTCTTGTGGATGAGAGCGATATTTGCCACCATGCAACTAGTTTGGTACCAGAACGGTGGTGGATCCTGGTACCGGTTTACTCTTAGCTAAACTTCCTGATGGGAAGGCCGGACTCCTTTCCAGCTTGCGAAACCTTGTTAAGGGGATGAATACCCCTCTGTATATCGCAGCTCAACACCTAGGCACGATGAGGCGGTGAACCGTTGGGAGGTAGCCGAAGTAACACAGGAAGTGAAGATTTATACAAAGAGAAGAAATTACTCACCATCACATCGTACTGCTTTGGAGCGCTAATTGGAACGTGGTTACGCCAATAATCGTGTTCGTATTCAACCGCTTCGATGGTTGTGTTTGACCAAAGACGAATCGTCAAATTACCTTCAGAACCAGCGAAACAGAATGCTTCAGATGGCATAATGTGAGTCCTCTCCTGGAAACGTAACAAAAAATTTGGTCAAAACGAATAAGCTCTCAACAATGAATACAAAAAATACGACGGTTAGACTTACTGTGATGGCGAAGTTGTACGTTTGCAGGCCAAAGACTGCGTCGACAAAAGTGTACAACAGAGATTCGGAAGTGACAGGCTTTGAAGTGAGATGTGGAACGACGGAAGCACCTCAATACCTCTTATGAATTGAGCAATCAGACCGTCCTCTAGAAAGAATAGGAAAGAAAGGTGGGATGCTCAAGTGAGATCCGCCATATACAGTCACCAGAATGCGGTTTGTGCCAAAGCCACGTAATTAGCAAATACTAAATAATCGAATGGATAGTAAAACTGACTTTTCAACGGCTAAGTAAAAACGAAAAAACAGGAGAAACCAAAGAAAACCTTCTGTTAAGATTTTGTGAGGACTTAGAATATAAGTGATACAGTGAAGTAAAGAACGAAACAATAAGCACATTTGGATCTCACCATGTGACCTACTGGCCAGATTCACTGCATGCCTTCTCGCCATCACACCTGCAGTCGACTCCAAGCATGATGACTTTGAGAACGTAAGACAAGAATTCGCATACTTCAGCATCTGCTCATTCGTTGCCGCAATTCGAGACTCGATATCGTTCAAGCGACTGCTTACTTCTGCCTCAACTCCTTTCAGCTGATTAGCAAAGTAGCTTCCAAAGGTTTTGGCGGCACCTTGTATGAGCCTTTCCTGCTCGCTTCTATACCGCTCAACCTCCGCGTGTAACTAAATGGATGAAACATACGACGAGCTAAGAGAATGTCAGAAATCACAGTAATGAAATTTGAAGTGTTCTTGTAAACACTGGCACACGGTTGAATCACCTTCTGCGTTTCACTACGGATTTCCGACAGTGAATTAAACATGACCTGCTCCAAGTTCTTAAGTTTTTCGTTGTACAGGAGCTGGAAAACAACTATATTAGTGCTCCCTAGCAAAAAGTTCTATTCGACAAACATGAACACTTCCAAGCTGAAAGAAAAATCACACGATGAAAAAGGTCGTACCTCCCACATCAGTCGCTTCTTCTCGAAGCTTCCCAAACGCGAATCGACGATTTCCATGGAATTGATTTCCTTATCAATACGAATCAGTCCACTCCTTGGTAATATATCAGCCCGCATCGCTTGAAAACATGAAAAAACGTTTCTGAGAAATAAGCAACACTTATCACTGAATATCTTCCTTAATTCACTTGTTCCCAAAATCGTCTTAATATATTTGAATAGGAAGCACACAGACCCTGGCTAAGTAAACCAGCGACGAACAGAATGATCACTGTGCCAATAAGGCTGTCTCGTGTAAGGAACCAAAAGTAGCGTGACCAAATCACAGAGATGTAGAAGGTCCTTGAAAGAACAAAAAGAAAAAACATGAAAAATGAAGGAAAAAAAACAACTCTGGTTCGAATGGCAAGTGAAATCTTCAAAAATCGGAGCATCCCCATATTACATAGGCCTTTTCGAATCAAGCACACGACAACAGTAGACTTGTTTTCCCAAAGCAAAGTAAAAATATAGTCAACAATCTGTGTTTAGACAATTACTGCTACCTCGAAATAACAACTGCTGTCATATACTGGTAAGAACCGTATCAATCAATACATTTGCGACAGCACAGGTTTCTCGACAACTGCCAACAAGCTTCTATGTAATAAGAGCATTTCTAGAATCGAGAATTTGACAGCATTAATGAAAGCAATTTTCCCTATCGCCACTAAGTTAATCCTAAACTTGAATAGAGCTGAAATGCTCACAGAGAAATCGAATTTCTAAGTCTTTCGACACAAACGTCGCAACAGTAAACTTAGTATGAAATGCTGAGATATTTGCAAAACTCCGGACCACAGTTGTATGCAGTGGGGAACGAACCATCCGGGTGGTGTGGTGGTGAAGTGCGCTGCGCCCCGGTAAGGACAAAAGCGCGTGCTCGTTCCCCACTGCATACACCTGTGGTCCGGAGTTTTGCAAATATCTCAGCATTTCATACGAGTTATATTTCGCAACATACCTTGCCATTAAGAAGAAAAAGGCAGTAAATAAAAGGGTTAAGATGGTAAACTTAGTTTTGCATCGTGGCAAAACTGGTTCTTCTTGGCAAAGTGCTAAACTGTAATGGTGTTCCATCGAAAACTACGAACTATATTTACTTAATGATGAGGAGCTGAATTAATTTTGAAAAGAAAAGCATGCACTGAAATAAATACGTTCAGGCGAACGTGAAAGAAAAACAAGGATTGTGCAAACATATATCAAACAACTGCATAAAAGAACATCTGCTTCCAGACGAAACCAAATGAGTACGAGAAAGTCCTTACAATTTCTCCCACTTCCAGCAGAAACGTTCCCAATTCGAAGGCTTCAGATGAGTAGTCGGAACTCGAACTTCCTGTTCATGACAAAGTTAGTTCTCTAACTGGGGTGACACACAGGAACAGAAAGAGGAAGAACATGTAGGAATTAAAAATGAAACCAATAACGTCTTCAACACCACTTACTTCGTACTTGGGCATAATGGTCCAGCAGCTACGCTCTTGATCTGAACGAACTGAAACAGGAAATCCTAGAGAACTCTCAAAACCGTGACATCAACGATGTCGCAGAAAGATCTTTACAAGTTCACGAAAAAAGCACTTAAGTGCCAATTATCATGAAGAACAAGGGAGCACCACATTAGCGAAAAGAACGTCATCGAAATGAGAGTAACAAGCATTTTTAACAAGAAACTCATAACATTCAGGTAAGAGAAGTTGTAGATGAACGATGATATTCTTAAAAGCCCCTGTGTTTACTGGTGGATTTGAGCCACTTTAAGGATAATTCCTCTTAAAAATGACGAGAACATAAGCCGTTTCGAAATTGAAGGTAGACGTTTCGAGCAACATAGTGAATAACGATGCCTCTGACTCACTAAGACTCAAATAAAACGTGATATTGAGGTTGCAAAACCTTATGATGAGTTCACGAAAGTTGAGGATTCCTAAACAACTCGAAATCTAGGCGCATAAGCTGCATGCATGTCGAACGACGACTCGATTAACGAGGAAAACAATTTAAGAAAGATAAACAAGACATCCGACCGAATCAGAACCCGGTTTTATAGTAACCCACACTTGATAAGTGGTTTTTGTATCAATGGAGCGAATTTTTTCCAACAGAGCAAGGAGTTAAGCAAGCAGTTAATCGAAACTGCCAGATGACACACTGCACTAAAAACTCATGCTTATTCCTTTTGTACTGCAATAGACGGCTATAAAGAAATAAGGAGACGATAACACTATCACACAGTGGGAAAACATAAGAACTCGTTCGGCGTCAACTTGGCTCTTATTCAGGCGCCGTGCATTCGACTCCATTCGTAACATTCCCAAGGTTGTTGAATGTATATCTGGTCCATACAATGACTTGCGACATCTTATCGATCTCAGTGTCTTTATCTTACCATACAGTGCGAGTTCGCTGACCGAGGGCTCGTAGCGCAGTGCGTAGAGGTGCACCGGAATACAAGCTTAGTCATGAGTTCGGTCGCGCGCCACAGACCAGTAAGCCCCTCAACTGTGCGGAATCAGTAGACTAGTACCATAAAATGATATTTGAATTGCAACAAGCCACTACAAATATGCGCTTCCGAATGGCAAACTCGGCTACCCATTCCACATGTTTTGAAGTCTCAGCGCTTCTCCAATGTATTTCGTCACCTCCAGACTCATTTGTGAGCTTCGACTGGGTCGATTTCGTGTGCTGTTCCCATTGCGATTCGCGGATCATCTGCGCTCATCGAGATAGCTGCTCGAGTGTGTTTTCACTGGAACACCGAAACAGCTGTGCTACAGTCCTCTGCTCGTTCCTGTGGATAGGAGTGAACTTAAAGCTTTTCAGGACCATGCGCTTTGAGGTCGACGTGGACGATCCTGCACCTTTTGAACCGTACATTTGGACTTCAATGCGCCTAATTCCCCTGGCTCATTTCGCTGCACACAGCCCCTCCCCAAACTTTGTTTAGTCAGTCGATAGCATGTCGAACAGAGATTTTATACTTGTGGTCAACCCACCCATGGATAGGCGCTCTCAATGCGCTACAGCTGCGGAAAGCCGTCTAGGACGATGCGACGGAATTGGTAGAAATAAAAAAACATGAAACAGACAAAGAAATGCACTTCTACTATTATAAAAAACCACTGGCAAACCTAAAAATACCGTGGTTCGATAACAGAAGCATCTCTTTTCATCGCACTGGAGAGTTAGACCACACAGAAAAGATGTCTAAGGATATGGAAGCATATACTAAAGAACGTAGACGCGGTTACGCAAAAGTTAGAGAGACACAGAAAATGTGCGAGGGAAACGAGTAGAAAACCACAACCTCAAGAAACCAGTGCCCCAAGCCTTTCGAGAAGGTCCAGGGACCGTCCACTTTGATTTCAACGCGCTCGTGAAGCGCGCTCCAATGACACGCTGCGCGACGCGTTAGCCGCGCGCGATTGGCCGCGAACGTCAAAGGTTGGTTTGATCTTTTGTATTGTGACGACTATTTAGTGGACGGGGTTGACCAGGATTGCTTTTCTTCCAGCATTTTCCCGTAGAGACATTACCTATTGTTCACATAAGACCGTTTGTAGTCAATCGATGGTTTGTCGAACACCGACTATACCGGGGCTGGTGCGTAGCTATTCTCAGCCGGGCTTACAAAAGCCATTTGAGGCGGTGGAGTGGGATCAGTGGATATAGGAAACTTGGAAGGGACATAGTAATACACTTCAGATACCATACAAAACCATGCGGAAAGCTAATAACATCATGGTTGGACAACAGGCGGATTCATTTCCCATCACAAACAAGATGGCTCTAAACATGGGATCATACATTGGAGAACATAGTGGGATCTGTAGTAGTAGGAAAGATATTGGAGAAAAGTGGAGGGACCGAAGAATAGAACGATAATCTCAAGAAACTAGTACATTGGGTCTCCTGTGCAAGCTCACGGACCGTAGATCTTCAATTCAATGCGGGTTCCGATTGCATTCAACTGGAACACGGTCGTGTAGTGGTTAACCTCGGCATTGATCAGTTATGCACTTTTTTCTTCATGAGCAGACATGAGCTCGTTGTTATATTACCTCTTTACGATAGATGGCGTTTTCTCCCAACGGCATTCCGCCTCATCATGGCGTGGAGGTGTTCCTGAGTGTTGTGCTGCGATGTACAGCGGAAGGATTTATCCCCACGGCAGGTCCTCCCAAGCTGAGAAGGAGTCCGGCGTTTCCATCAGAAAGCCCAGCTAGGAGTAAAGCAATACCAGGATGCATCCAACAACGTCCTAGTTTTAACTAGTCGCGTGGTGGCAAATCTCCTTTGGATCCACGAGGGCGGCGACTGCCTGTGGTGGTGACAACTTGGGGAAGACTTTGGCTAGGATGACCTCGGGACACCAAGGTACCACAGTGGTTAAGCCAGAAAACCTTCGAAAAAGTGGAAATCACGCTAGGACTCGCATAATCAGTGAAACGGGCCATCCATGTATCCAAGTAAAACGATGCTTCGGCGGTTTCGCTTCTTTCAGCGCCTAGAAAGGCGAAATCGACGCGGAGTCTACTCTGAGAAACACTTTCCTAACGTCAGCGGATGGAATCTAATATGTTATAATCACGATCTTAACCCTTTTATTTACTGCCTTTTCTTTTTAAAGGCAGGGTATGTTGCGAAGTATAACTCGTATATAATGCTGAGAGATTTGCAAAACTCCGGACCGCAGGTGTATGCGGTGGGGAACGAACGCGCGTTATTGTCCTTACCGGAGAGTAGCGCACTTCACCACCACATCATCCGGGTCCTTCGTTTTGCCTGTCTCTCAGCTAGTTCTCCAAATCGGCATCGAACCCAGTTAAGCTGAGGCTTAGTTATAATCACAATCTTAACCCTTTTATTTACTGCTTTTTTCTTGGGCGATTTGAGCTCCCCAGATCAATCCCGTTGACGGGTGATTGCTGATGGCAAAAGATCAATAGAACTAGCTGAGAGACAGGCAAAACGAAGGACCCGGATGGTGAAGTGCGCTACTCCCCGGTAAGGACAATAGCGCGCGTTCGTTCCCCACCGTATACACCTGCGGTCCGGAGCTTTACAAATATCTAATGCGTTAATTATCATACACATAGCAAACATCTCCTTTCGAAACACCTAACATTTTCTTCTCTGTAAGTCTTCCAGTTATCTGATGGAGAACAACCACATCACACAGTAATGAGTGAATATGCCTGGCTCGGGTCGAAAAATCAAATTTGGACCTGAGCCAGGCACATTCCTAAACCATGTAATACTCTGGGCGACACGTCTCCATAGAATGATCGTAAGATGGATACACGACAAGACGTTGAGAAGCTGCTTACTATAGGATGAAAAGCGAATAAAGCTCACGGCGTTGATAAATTCCTGAGGGATGCGCCATGGATTCGACCTCATTGAGCATCGCTTGAGGTGATTAAATGCACATCCGACCTACACAATAACTGGCAGTGAGCTACGATGCATCGACTCATCAGTACCTACCTCTAACCTTGAGTAGGTTACTATGCAAATAGAATTTGCATTGGGTTTTTTCTATTAGGTTGAGAAAGCATCTATATGAGTAAACTGCGCGTCATTTTAAGCATCCCGGGCTCTGAAAAAAGGCGAAGTCGGCTTCAGCGTTAGTCACTACCGAATATTGTCATGAGATTCTTGTGTTCATCAAGAAACCAGTAAATTGTTGATCAATGATAATGTTAACAAGAAGTTGGTTCTGTGAAGAGAATGAATAGTTCCAGGAGGAAAAAGTTTACCGGTAGAACCAATACTTCAACTCGGTGTGCCGCCAATTTCATATTCCATGGTGACATTGGTCCAAGACTTTAAAATCTTCGAATATTAAATGTCATGCTACATGTTCACCTATCGTTTAGTCACAGGAATCGCCTCCATGCTATAGTAATCCCAGTCAAATGGAGCAACAAGTGCCCATTGAGTGGATGTGGTGAAAACCTGAAGACGCATTAACAGTTACTTACTTGATACTTGATACTTGAACGGCCCGTCATCACTACTTGTGCGGCCCCCTGCATAGTCAACATTTCTCGGAGATTTGCTGGTTAAGCCATTGTGGTTCCTGGAATCCCGAGGACAGCCTGGCCAAGTCTGCCCCAGGTCGTCACCACGACAGGCGGTCGCGGCCTTTGTGGATCAGAGGGAGATTTACCACCATGCAAACTTTGAAACCAAGACGGTGCTGGATCCTGGTATTGGTTTACACCGGACTCATTCTCAGCTTGGGAGACTCTGCCAGAGGGACGAATCCCCGGCTGTACATCGCAGCCCGACACCCAGGAACACCTCCTAGCCACGATGAGGCGGTAAAGCGTTGGGAGGTAGCATAACAGTTAGATAAGCGTTGAAAGAATAATGACGGCAGACCAGCAACCAATATGTGAATGAGGATAGAAACCACAGATATTCGAACGCCAGTTGTATAAATACACCAATCCAACACCTTTCAAGTTACCAAACAACGAAACAAATGAAAGAAATGCTCGGCGTAGTATGTGGGATAAACTGTCCAAATTTCTAGTATTGGTCCTTCAAAAACTAAATCTCAGCCCGGAATGAGCGTTATTAATCGAAATGAGGACCACTGGAATCTGCACTTTTTTCTACGAAGAGCAACTTTATTTATACCAGTTGCATAAAACCTTGCACTTCAGAGGACGACAAAGTTGCTGAGGGTGTTTTGGCATCGCAGCCATTTCCAAAGAATTTCTCGAACAGGAAGTTGTCGACATTGTTGAAGAAGCGAGAGTCGGTAGGCGAAAGATTTGGGCAGTATGGCAGATGATGCAGAGTTTCGTAGCTCCGTTCGTTCAACTTCTGCCATGTCTGTAGAGTGACGTGTGGCATCGCGTAATCCTGGAGAATTATTGATGGCTTTCTATTGATCAGTTAGGTGCGCAGCCGTTGAAGGGCCTGTAGCACTTCGTCGACTTGCAGGATTAAGAAGATATAATGAACTAAACCAGCAGCAAAGGAGAAAGTGTTCTGTAAGGTCTTCTTTTGGCGCAATTTCGTCTAGGTGAATTCCTGTGGAGCTTCGTCGTGGTCCAAGCACTGGACTAATCGTGTTCAGTTAGCGTAGAGGATTCATTTTTCCGTTCTCCTCTCTTCACGAATTGGTCGAAGAACTGTTCGTTCTGGTTGGGCACAATCGCCGACAACACCTCAAAAAAGGTTATTTCTGTGATTGTCATTCAATTCCCGCGACATGCATTTGTCGAGCTTCTTCGACTTTCTTATTTTCTTTACATGTTTCGATAGAGCCAAGATGCTTGCATTGAGTTCTTCTGGAAGCTCTGGAAGAGTTGTGCGTGTATTTGCTTCTATAGAAGCCTTTAGTTCGTCGTCTTCGATAGCGGAAGGGTGTCTGCTGCCTCCCTCTTCTTCAGCGTCGAATTCGCCGCAACGAAATTTTTGGAATGAACGCTGCAATGAGTCTTCTTTAGCAAATTCATGGTTCCATTTGTACTCTAATTCAGTTATACAGAGCGGAGGTGGGCATCGTAAAAGGATGAAAGGATAAAGCTTTCAGCGTTGATCAATCCTTGAGGGATGAGCCACGCATTCGACTTCTTTAATCATCGTTTAGCGGTGATTGAAGATTGAGCGCATATCTGGTCTTTAAAGTGACTCGCGGTGTACTACCGATGCATCGAGCCAGTGCTGCTATCCTCCCAGACAGGTCTGGTAGCAATTTGCCGACCACGGAAGGATGGTAGGCTTGGTGGGCCATGGGCGAGGGGATCGATTCCACATGTGTTGCAGGGTGTCTCCGACCATTGTGCCACACTCGCACTTGGTGAGCATCGCAGTGATACATGATAGCACAAAAAAGAATAAACCATTGCTGCTAAAACACATACAATAAGAATTTGCAAATCTGACAATGACTTCGAAGCAACCTAGTAAATGTTTACGTACTACTTAGAATTGTTCTGCTGAAGCTTACCTAGCTGCTCTGCCTAGATTTCTACTCCTGCTACCAACGACAATGAACGAAATTCGCCACAATGAATCTTAGCAATCTTTTTGAGAGATTTTATATGCAGATCAGTTTTATATATAGATCAGCTACCTGTTTTTTCTTTCACCTTCAAAGCTCATTTTAACAAAGATTCCCATCCTCAGGCAACCCGCTCACAAGAAAACTACCGGTTTGCCAGCACCTCAGTCGCAAAATGCGACGTTTCAGTGTGGCTACAGGAATTTTGAAATTGCTGAATTCAAAAAACGAGGAAAAAACTAAGACCTTAATAAGTAACGAAAATCTTTACCTAAAGTAAGACATCACAGGATAACCATAAAAATTTATTTTAACATCGTAGTGTAAAAAAATAAGATTAAACATGAAGATAAATGACGAAGGCCGGAGGGAAACGATGTGGTGATAAATACATGAGCAAAATAAATATGATGACAAACGTAGGAGCAAAATAAAAGTGATCAAAAATGTATAACAAGAACAGGCTGGCTGGAAAATCTCCACAAAAACCTATTCAATATCACCCGTACATTTGAAAGCAGCTGGCTTTGAGTGACAGGTCCGTCCTTCTCATTATGGTGCAGCGAGATGTGCTCAGCTAACATTTCAGTGTTTTCCATATACAGAACCTTAAGACATACAAAGTTCTTCTCCTTTGTTTGACTAAACCACATGTTCTGTGGCAAAACAATTAGTGTTGCAACATCCTTATTATGACTAGTGGTAACGTAATTTGTTTTGAATTCTTCATTGCAGCACAAATAGGCATAAAAAGTGTGAAGTGTTATTAAAATGAAGAAGAAGAATTCTAACAAAACAGTGCCCTTGATCCACATCAGTTAAAGCATCGTGCCTACAAATAGAATAGATAATTTCTGGAAGACTGGTTGTGAAAAAGGGAAAGACCCCTTCATAAGAAAGAAACGTAGAGGCAGCGCTTTGCTTATGATGCACTGCTGTCTGGATGACGGTCCTCTTGTTTATCAGGAGAATGCGGATAATATATTTGTAAACCATGATGTTCGTTGAAGGCCAGGACTCCTTCGCGACACAGAACATGGTGGTAGAGCTGTCTGGAAGGAATAACAATAAGAAGAATTTAACTAACTGCATACTACGTCATACTACAACGCATTACTCCAAGAACCGATGAAACCTACTGTGAATATATACCATTCTACAATCTACAAACTTCTGTAAATCCTAAGGAATTGTTGTGGCTGAAGTATGCACTCACTTGAATCCACGCTTCATCTCCCTCGGTGTAGTGCCCGCAAAACCACCGCGAACGACACTGTCGAACATGTCTATAGTGTAGGACCTTGACAAAGCTTCAAATACACATACACCTTGCCAACAGAACTGATGAACTTGCCTTTGATGGCGATATACTGTAAAAGGTAGTAAATTATTATAGTTAGGATCACGTACTGTCACCAATGAATGTCATATCTACTTAACGGTCCAAAGAAATATCGAAAGCAGAAGTCAGCTATCTGTTGCGACCAGTGAAACGAAGACAAAATGGCCTAACTATTGTAATAATTACACACCCTCGATTCGAGGTCTTCTTCATGAGAACAAAACCGCACTTCTGAAAGCACAAAATAACTTTGCTTGAAAACATTTTGGTAGTTTAGGAAGCCGTAGAACTAAATATCAATTAGTTTGACTATTTTCAGCGGATATGGAATATAATTACAACGCATGTAGCACCGATTTTTAGCACTGCAGTACGCATAAACTTTGGAATGGGAAAAATAAAAGTTTAGTGATAACACGGATAGGTGAATTGCAAAGATTTAGTGAACTGAGACCATCTAAGAGGCTTTCTGAGACACTTGGCACTATGCAGATGGGTTGTAGGGTATAAAAACGCCATAACAAAAAAAAGAAGTAGTGTAGCTTTTTCTAAAAGTCAGGTGAAAGCTTCAAACAAATTGCTCTCGCAATTCACAAAGCAAATCCTACGCTTGAGATGCTCTATACTCTTTCACGTTTGCTTTAGAGGTCTCTTCTTATATTACTCAAACGCGTATGGCATCTATCAAACGAAATAAACGCAATGCGATCACCGATTTTAAGAAACCACTTAAATTCGGTGTCCATGAACGGGACACCGCTGAACGGAAACCATATCGACACGGCACAGTTGGAAGGAAGATCGGTGGAAGACTACTTCGAGAAAAAGAAAGAAAAGAAATACGAAGAGGGCAATGAAGCAATGAAGTCACCTGTAGGGACCGCGGCTTCGGCCGTCACTGTCACATCACAGTTTCGCTGAAACTAATAACGATATTTGTTCTATTAATTGCAAGTGTACATACAAAATAACAAAGGTGAAAGAGGTGCCAAACTAATTCTATTCGGATGGTGAGCATTCGCGAGATGACGAAATCTTTCATTTGTTTCGCTCTTAAAAATATGCAGATCATATAAATGACGATGACTATATTTTAATCTACCAAAACAAATATTCACCGACCTGTGCTAACGAGACGACAACTAAGTTTTCTGGTTGCTTGGAGCCCTAGGAGTCCACTTTCAACGTGTTGGTGTGGGTACTAAGGCATTAAAAGAAATGTCCTTGAGACACGACAGAGAACGCATAATAGAACGGCCCTACTAAAACAAATCTGATCCAGGAATGGACGAACTTAACGAATTAGTTCTCCCATCCCGACATAACATGCAAATTTCAGCACTGGACCAAAGACCGCAAGAAACGAAATTTAGTAGTAAATCAAACCATTTAGTCATTTCGTATCAAGGCTAATCAGCGTTGTTCCCCATCTTTTGCTAGGTACTTAACTCTACAAATGAGATGAGACCAACTAAACTTTAGGAAATATCTTCCACATATTTACAAAAGTGAAAAGTCAATTGTTAGGGTTGCAAAGATGATTTCGAAGCTAAAAAAATGGTTCATAGTATACTGGGTCATAATATTTTGTCAAAAATTACATCTACCTCCAATCTTGACCTTTGTCGACTATCAAAAGCCGTTTGACACGACGAAACGAATGCAATACTGTTAGTCTTAGTCGACCAAGGAGTAGACAGGTCGCAACAAAGAACCCGGTCTAACTATTATCGGAACTGTTCCATGAAAATACGGCTTCTCCATCGACCGCTCACCATACCCACCCAGTCCATGTAAAACCCACGATCGAAAGAGAAGATATCACACCTAATGGTTCTCTGCTTGCAGAGACCACTTCGTGTGCGTACCTTAGGCGTCCAATGAACATGTATAACGACATGAAGGAGGAGTAAAACAGGAGAGCGAAAGCAGCTTGGGGTGCATTCGGACCTCTAAAAGAAGCCAGCGACCATTTGAAGGACCTGAAAATCCGCACTCACGTTTTCTACTAAACAGCCGTCCTAGCGCTCTGTTATGCAGCAAAGACGTGGGCTGATACATCAAAGACGCCAAGAATACTGCACACCAACCACAGAGCGCTTGAAAAACGCCTTCTAAAACATAACCGGCACTCACAACGTCTATCCGGAATTCTCAGCTCAGATCTATAAAATCTATCCCTTCTTCGGGATCCAGGAGAATATCGCGTAATAAGACCAGATGACGGGTGGACAAAATAACAGCAGAGTGGACTTCTTGGGACGCAGAAGTACTTTAGCACGACCACCCTCACGTTGGGCTGACGTGTTTGCAACTAACTATCAACGTGCTGCATTAGCAGCTACAGTTCTTTTGCAGAACACGGTACAACACTCGCACCCGCCACCATTCTCGAACCATACAAGCACCAAGGATGATCATTATGAGGGAAGGATACGAATGGAAAATGTGCTGCGGCCCGTACAACTCGTGTATATGATACCTAAAGACTCAAATAAACACTATAAATTTTTTTTCAAACAAGAAACTACTTATCGAAAATTTAACAGCAAAGTGCAGGCATTTTAGCAACAAGATCGCTTGCTATGAATTCTTCGACATTATGCCACTGACCACCTTCTATTGAAACAAAAATGGTGTGGTGGAACTCTAGCTAAAACGAATAGAGTTTAATGATACCCCATGCGTCAGCCGATGACTTATGCACCTGTAGGTGACACAGGAAGTGAAAACTTTAGAACGAGAAGGAATTACTCACCATCACCTAGTACTGTTTTGGAGCGCTAATTGGCATACGGTTACGCCAATAGTCATGTTCGCATTCAAGCCTTTCAATGGTTATGCTGGACCACAGGTGATTCATCAAATTACTTAGAAACCAGCGAAATAAAACGCCTCCGATGACATACTGTAAGTCCTCTCCTGAGAACGTGACAATAAATTTGCTGAAAAACAAATAAGCCTCTAATAATAAATACAAAAATCACGACAGTCAGATTTACTGTGATCGGGAAGTTGTATGTTTGTAGGCCAAAGAGTGAGTCGGCAAAACTATACAACAGAGATTCCGAAGTGACGGCTCTTGAAATGAGGCGTGAAACCATGAAAGCGCCTCAATACCTATTACAAGTTAAGCAATCAGACCATCCTCTAGAAAGAATAAGAGAAAAAGGTGGAATGCTCAAGTGAGATCTGCATATACAGTCACCAAAATGTGGTTTGTGCCGAAGCCGTTATATTACGCAATTAGCAAATGCTAAATAATAGAATAGATAGTAGAATAAACATTTCAACGATTAAAGAACCAAAAGAAAAATAGGGGACACCAACAAAAAAATCTTAGCACTAAGAATTTGTGAGGGCTTAGAATGTAAGTGGTGTTGTGAACCAAAGAACGGAAAGGTAAGCATACCTGGATCTTACCATGTGGCGTGCTAGCCAAATTTACTGCATATCTTCTTCCCATCATACCTGCAGTCGCTTCGAAGCTCGCTTCAGCATCTGCTCATTCGTTGCCGCAATCCGAGACTTGATGTCATTCAAGCGACTGCTGACTTCTCCCTCACTCCTTTCAGCTGACTAGCCAAGAAGCTTCTAGAGGTTTCAACGGCCCCTTAAATGACTCTTTCCTGCTCTCTTCTATACTGCTTCACCTCCGCGTGTAACTAAATGGATACCATGCACGAAGCAAGGTCATATTAGAAACCACAGTAATAAGCGTGAAAGGGTCCTTGTAAAGGTGGGCACATGGGTGAAACCACCTTCTATATTTCACTACAAATTTCCGACAGTGACTCAAACATTACCCGATCCAACTGAGTTTTTCGTTGTACAGGAGCTGGAAGACAACTATTTATATGTTTCCCAGCAAAAACTTCTATGAGACAAACATGGATACTTTCACGCTGAATGAAAAACCACACGATGAATAAAATAGTACCTTCCTCGTAAGGCGCTCTTTCTCGAAGCTTTCCAAACACGAATCCACGATTTCTAGACCGCGTCGATTGAAAATGTGCATGTGACAGAAACCTTTGCGAGAAATGACCAAACACTTACCACTCACTATCCTTCTTAATTCACTTTTCCTAACAGTCTTCATACATTTGAATAGGAAGCATAAAGACCGTGGCTAAACAGGGCCGCGACGAACAGAACGACCACTACTCCAGTGACATTGGAATATGTAAGGAACCAAAATTGCGCGAGCAAGTCAGAGAGAAGTAGACGGTCCTTGAAAGAGGAAAGAGAAAAAACATTAAAAAATAAACCTTTAACCGAACAGACCAAAACAATGCACTTGTTTTCCCAGGGCAGAGTGAAAATAACATCAAGAATATGTGTTTAGACAGCTACTGCTATCTCGAAATCACAACTGCTCTCATATGCCGGTGAGAACCGTATCTATCAATACATTTGCGACAGTACGGGTTTCTCCACAACTGCCAATAAGCTTTTATGTAATTGGAAAACCCCTAGAAGCGAGTTTAACGGCCTTAACGAATGCAATTAGCGCTCTCGCTAATTGGTCCTGAAGTTGATTGGAGTTAAAATGATCGGAAAAATTTCGAATTTCTAGATCTCTCGACACAAATGTGGCGAGAGCAAACTTGGTTTTCCGTCATGGCAAAGTTGGTTCCTCGTGGCAAAAGTGGTGGACGTAATTGGCATACCTTCAAGAAAGTTGACTATGAACTATAGATGTTTGATGTTGAGGAGCTAAACTTTTTTTGAAGGAGAAGTATCTATTGAAATCAATACGCAGAGGGAAACGTGTTTAAAAAACAAGGAAGGACAGTACAAACCCAGATAAAATTACTATAGAGAAGAACCACTCCTTCTACACAAAAACAAACGAGCACGAGAAGGCCCTCAAAGTTTCTTCCACTTCCAACAGGATCACTTCCAATTTGATGGCTTCAGATGAATGGCCGGAACACCAACCTCCTGTTGATAACAAAATCATTTCATCAAATGAGGTGACACACAGGAACAGAAACATGAAGAACATATAGGAATTAAAAATGAAACCAATAACGTCTTCAGTACCACCTACTTTGTACTTGGGCATAATGGTCCAGCAACTGCGCTCCTAATGTGAACGACCTGAAACATGAAGTGCCAGAGGACCCTTGAAACAAAACCGTAACATCGACGATATCGTTGACAGATCATAACAAATCCATAAAAAACCCACTTATGTGCCAATGTTCATGAAGAACAAGCAAGCAAATACGCCACATTAGGGAAAAGAACATTGCCAAAATAAGAGTGACAAGCATTTTTAACAAGAGACTCACGACATTCGGTTAGGAGAAGTTGCAGATGATCGATGACATTCTTGAAAGCCCCTGAGATTGCTGGTGTATTTGGGCCGCTTTAAGGATACTTCTCAAAACGACGGAAAGACAAACCGATTTCAGTTTGAGGATAGACGTTCCATGCAAGTCAGTCAATAATGATGTCTCTGATTCCCTAAGACTCAAGCAAAACGTCGTAATGAGATTCCGAAAACGTGCGATGACTTTACAAAGACGTAGGTTCCCTGAACAACTCGAAAACCTACGCCCACAAACCACATCCATGTCGAACGATAACACGATAGAAAGCAGAAAACAGTTTCAAAAAACAGAAAAAGAAACAGCTAACTCAATCGGAATCCGATTTGAAAGAAAACCCCACTTGGTGAGTGGTTTCTGCACCCGAACTTACGGTAGCTGCGATTTTGTGTATCTGTGGCGGTAACCATGGAGGAAACTTTTTCGAACAGAGCAAGGAGTTGCGCAACCAGCTAGTCGAAACTGCCATGTGACACGCTGCACTGAAAACTCATGCCTACTCATTTCTTACTACAATAAGCAGTTATAGAGAATTTGAAGAGACGAGAATACTATCAAACAATAACGAAACAAAGGAGAAATCGTTCGGCGTCAACTTGCCTCTTACCGAGACACCGTGCATTCAACTCCATTCATAACATTATAAAAGTGATTGAATGTATATCTGGTCCATACAATTGCTTGCGACGTCTTACCGATGTCAGTGTTCTTATCTTCCTAAAGAATGCGAGTTCGCTGACCAGCGGCTTGTAGCGCAATGCGTAGAGGTGCACCGGAATACACGCGCAGTCGGTTAGTTCGATCGTGCGCTAGGGATCAGTGAGCCTCTCATCCGCACGCGATCGCCAAACTAGTGTCACAAAATGATATTCGAATACCATCAAGCGACTACAAAGATGCGTTTCCAAGTGGAAAACTCGACAACCCATTTCCACACGTTCTGCAGTCCCAGCATTTCTGTCACATCCATTTCGTCATCTCCAAACTAACATTGGTGGGCTTCGACTTGGCCGACGTCCTGTGCTGATCCTATTGCGATTCGTCGATCATCTCCTTTCACACCGAAAGCTCGTCGAGCGTGTTTTTCACTGGAATACCGAAATAGCTGTGCTACAGTGTTTTCCGGCCTCTGTGGATAGAAGTGATTGCTAAACTTTGCTTAGTCAATCCATAGCCTGTCAAACAGAGATTGTATATTTGTGGCCAACTCATGGATAGGCGCTCTTAATTCGCTACACCAGTGAAAAGCCGTTTCGGACGATGAAATGGAATTGGTGGATGTAAAAAACACGAAACAAAGAAATGCACTTCAACCATTATAAAAAAAACCACCGGCGAACCTAAAAACACCGTGGTTAGATAACAGAAGAGTTTTCTTTTCACCGCAATTGAGAGTTAGACCACATGGAAGAAGTGTCTAAGGAAATCGAAACATACTCTGGAACACCTAGCGGATACACAGAAGCTAGAGAGACACAGAAAATGTGTGAGGGAAACGAGTAAAAAACCACAACCTCAAGAACCCGGTGCTCTTTGCCTTTCCAGAAGATCCATAGATTGTGTATTTTGATTCCAATGCAAATCCAAAGCACGCTCCAATGACACGCGGTGCGACGCGCCAGCCATTTCAGACGGTGGAATGGAATCTGTGGATATATAAATCATGAAAAAGGCACAGAAATACATTTCAAATATCATACAAGACCTGGCGGAGAGCAAATAACATCGTGGTTAGACAAGGGTCGGATTTCAATCACATCACACACAAGGGGATCTCCAAACATGGGAACATACACTGAAGAGCTTAGGGGATACCTAGTAATTAGAAAGACATTGAAAAAGTGAAGGCACTGAACAATAGAACAATAATATCAAGAAACCAGTATGTTGAGTCTCCTGTGCAGGATCACGAGACGGTACATCTTCAATCCAATGCGGATCCTGATTGCACTCAACTGGCACGCGGTCGTAAATGAATGACCTCGGCATTGATCAATAATGCACTTTTTTCTTGATGAGTCGACACGAGCTCGTTGCTATATTACTTATTCACAATAGATGGCGTTTCCTCCAAACGGCTTTCTGCCTCATCGTGTCAGGAAGGTGTTCCTGAGTGTCGTGCTGCGATGTTCAGCGAGGGATTTATCCTGCCGCGAGGGTCTCGAAAGCTGAGAAGGAGTCCGGTGTTTCTATCAGGAGACCCAGCTAAAAGTAAAGCAATACCAGGATCCACCAGCGTCTTGCTATTAAACTAGTGGCCTGCTGGCAAATCTCCCTCGGATCCGCGAGGGCGGCGACTTCTTATAGAGGTGGACGACGTGGGGCAGACTTTGGCTACGATGACCTCGGGGCACCAAGGCACCACAGTAGCTAAACCAGGATACTCCGATAAAGTGGAAATTATGCTATGGCCCGCATAATCAGTGAAGACCGGTCATTTATGTATCCAAGTAAAACGGCGCTTCGGCTGTTTGGCCTTTTTCGGCGCTGGAAGGTGAAATCGACACGCAATCTTCTCTGGCACACGCTTTCATAACCTCAACGGATGCAATTTAATACTTAAATTATCACACACATACTAAACAGCTTCTTCTAAAACAGCGTTTTGTTCTCAGTGGTTTTCCAATTATCTGATAGTGACCAGTAACGCAGAGTCTTAGATAAAGTGGGAATGTGCTTGGCTCAGGTCGAAAAATCAAATTTTTACCTGAGCCAGGCACATTCCTAATCCATCTAAGACTCTGTGGGACTTACCTCCATCGAGTAAGTGTAAAACTATTAAAGGACGGAAGCTGTTTACCATAGAATGAAAAGGAACGAAGCTCTCGGCGTTGATCAATCCATGAGGATCTCGCCATGCATTCGATTTCGCTAAGCATCGCTAGAGGTGATTGAATGCACATCAGACCCTGAAATGACTAGCAATGACCTAATGATGCATCGAGTCACTGTCTATCTCTAATCCTGAGGCGATTACTATGCGAATATATTTATTTATGTGATCTTATAAACTGATCTTCTTAAGCTGACGCGAGGTTGGTACAGATCTCCGTTGTCGTTGTCGCAGTCGTTGTTTTTGATGTTTGCTGACGTTTCGGCGACTTCGCCTTCCTCAGAGCCTGGACGTACTTTATGTTAGAATACTTTTTATTATTCGGTGGAAAAAGAAGGTTAAAGTATTAATGAAGATCAAACTTTAAAATAGACGCCATATTGAACAGAAAGGCCACTCACCGTGATGTTACGTGCGGGACTGGCCCACACGTAGTTCACGTGGAGTCGCGAGCAAGACACGCCCCGGGGTCAAAATATCATTTTGAAATAGGGCGCCAGGTCACGCGTGATAGTGAGGCATTCGTCCTTCCGGTTCATCTTTGGATTTTTGAAATTTATCCAAAACGCCTCAAGAGTTTTGCGCGTTGATGTTTTTGATTCCTGCGCTCGGATCCGCACATTCA